>JADBJO010000711.1:497500-510000 GCA_016801955.1 Conus betulinus | reverse complement strand
TAGGGTGTCAGTTTTGTTTCCAGCTTGAAAACAATGTGAAGTCGTGGGCATTTTCAGTATGTCTTCTGCTGTACAAATAAGGTTTTGGCGATGCATGGGGACATAAGAGATTTGGGGATGAAAGCGTGTCATGAAACATACAAGATCGATTATTCACTGTTCACGTTGTAAACACCACTAAGGTAATATTCTATGCAGTTAGGTCCAAGTCCAGTAAGCCCTTTCTACTAAGCAGTCCTTACAAAGCCATGGAGAATGGTCTGATACGTTGACGTGTGTCCCAGGTCATTAAAACCCATAAGCTGTGTTCTTCACACTACTACAAACTCTGTATTTTTTCGGTTTTTATTTTTGAAGATTCAGAAATCACTTTTTTTTTCTCGATTATCCAGCGTCCGGGAAGCTTTTCAAACAGGACTATAGGGGGTTTTTTTTTTTGTTTATATTTTTTAATGCTGATCGATGAGAATGAGGATGATGAAGATATGCTACTGACTACCATTTCGGTCTGAGACTGCATGACAGGGCTGTACTCTACGCTTCCTTTCATGATGTATCCATGCGTCAACCAGGACCGAGAGATACAGACACCTGCAGTGTTGGTCAGGAAATTTGAGCAACACTCTCAGAGACGCATCCATTAAGTGGATGAAACTCGACTGTGTGGTCCCAGTCTTCCCAATGAGCCCGTAGCAAACTCAACTCTGGATAGGAGCCGGTCGGGGCTGAAAAATCCCACATGACTCTGATGGGAATCGAACCCGCGTCCTCCCAGCCGGGAGTCCGCGACGCTAACCACTTTGCCACGGCGGCTGGTGACTATAGTAATCCAGTATTGTCCAAGCTACGCATGCTCTTGGCATCCAAATGTAAGCTATTTATCATTCGTCGTGCACGCAGTTTTATAAAAGTCTTTAATTAATACTTGCAATTCCTTGTGCCAGAATCATTGCAATCTGTTCGATTAATATTTAGAAACAAATTGTTTGATGTTGAATTCGTATGTTTAATGGTGTGTGTGTGTGTGTGTGTGTGTGTGTGTGTGTGTGTGTGTGTGTGTGTGTGTGTGTGTGTGTGAGACACCCCAATTGGATATGGACAGTAGGCATGATCAGAAAAGTATTTCAGTGTTGAGTGTTCCGTCTAGTCTCTCTTGTTATCATACTCTGACTCTTGTTCTTCGTAATATATTGAGCTTGTGAAAAAAAAATGTTTACATTTATTTTAAACAGCCATATTGGAGGAACTTTAAGTATGCTCGTTTTTATGTTAAAAACATTTGCTCCATACGTATTCCGCTTCTTGAGGGCCCGTCATTGAAAATGACTTTTTTTCGAATCCATAGTACCCCATCCTACCTCTCAACTCTTCACCCCTCCTCTCTGTCTGTCTGTCTGTCTGTCGTCTGGTTTGTCAATCTGTTTGTCTGTCTGTCTGTTTCTCTCTCTCTTACTCTCTCTTTCGCACTCTCTCTCTCCTCTCTCTCTCTCTCTCTCTCTCTCTCTCTCTCTCTCTCTCTCTCTCTCTCTCTCTCTCTCTCTCTTTCACGTCCCAGGGAGCAACAAATTAGAACGGTACAGTGGCCCCGGTATCAATGGCAGAGAAGAGGAACAGAAATAATGAAATGCACGTGCACCCAGTCTATCCAATCATCGCCGGCGCCGCCACTACCACCACCATCATGACCACCACCACCACCACCATGTACATCCACGGCTTGACCTAACCAACCCCCCCCCCCCCCCCCCCCCACTCCTCACCTCTCTCCACCTGCATCACCACCACCTCTCCTTGGCCATTCTTTGTCCCCCCCCCCCCCCCGCTCCTCCCCCCCCCCCCTCCCCCCCTCGTTCCCCAACACTGTACTTTTAGACGCCCTTCTCTCTCACTCTCGGCCTCATTCCTCCCTTCTGTAGCGTTCTTAATTACAGAAGCCTGGTAGCGAAAAGGGGGTCAGGCCGTGATCCAGCACTTACTAACACAGCATGCACATTCAGCTCTCCCTTTGCCAGCATGATCTCTTCTCTCTCTCTCTCTCCTCTCTCTCTTCCTGTCTCTCTCAGCTCTCTCTCTCTCTCTCTCACACACACTCACACACTTACATGCACGCACACACACACACTCCACACACACACACACATCTCTCTCTCTCTCTCCCCTCTCTCTCTCTCTCTCACACACACACCCACTCTCCACACACACACACACACACACACACTTTTGCCAGGATCATCGTTTCTGAGTTGTTGTTTCTAGTTGCCATCTCTCTCTCTCTCTCTCTCCTCTCTCTCTCTCTCTCTCTCTCTCTCTCTCTCTCTCTCTCTCTCTCTCTTTCTCTCTGTGTGTGTGTGTGTGGGTGTGTGTGTGTGTGTGTGTGTGTGTGTGTGTGTGTGTGTGTGTGTCCGAATTCCACTTTTTTTGTATCCGCCTTATTTGTGTTACAATTGGCACTGCCGGTGGTTCTAACTGGCCGACAGCTTGAAAGCAAAGAGAATGGCAGAGGCAAACAAGGTTCTTCTCCCCCTTTGCTTCAGATCCGTCCAGCCTGCGATATTGACTAGCTCACCATCTGGCAATTGAAAAGGAAAATCTCTCTACACTTTTTTTTTTCTAGACGAAAAAAATAACCGATCGGTGATGATAGATTAGAACGATTGAAGAAAACAAAGCGTGGTCTTTCAATAGCAAAATGGCTCGTGGTTTTCTCTTAGTATTTAAATAATATTGAGGATTTTTTTTCTTTTCTGTTTGTTTGTTTGTTTGTTTGCATTTCACCACATCTGCATTGGAGGGCATACGGTGAATTTGTTTTCATTTCACCACACTTGTATTCAAGGGCTTGAGGTGATTATTTTTTTCCATGGCACCACATTTCTATTCGAGGGCATGGCGACGGTTTACTGCGAGAACCCAGTATCTCATACACACATATATATAAGAGAGAGATACTGAGTTTCTGGCAGTCAACCCTCGTTTTTATTGAGGTGATTTTTTTTCATTTTTACCACATTTGTATTAAAGAACATGAGGTGGTTTTTTCCATATCACCACATTTGTATGCGAGGATATGAGGTGAATATTTTTTTTTTCATTTCACCACTCTTGTATTCGAGGGCATGAGGTCATATGTAGATCTGAGGAGGAAGCAGAAGGGGCCATCACTCTATACCACTTTTCATTCCAGTTGATACTTCTTTGGAATGTTTTTTCCCGCGTTGCTTATTGCCCTTAGCAATGGCCTGGCTACGCAGTTTTCTCTGTCGTTTTAGCCATCCTTTTTCTTCCATTCTGTTATTACAATCTTCGACTCCTTACACTCTTGGTCTGTCTAGAATACGGGGCTAGAAACATAGTGGAATACCTTGAAGAAAAAAAAAATAGACCTACAGTCACTTGAAGGAAAACTCTGGTTTGACGAAAAAGGACTTTGAAATACTGATGTCAGAATAAAGGCAGAATAGATAATAATAGCCACAGTCAGCCTGGAAGACAGACCTGAGAACACGCTTATCGGAAATGCAGCTGACTTCAGACTTGATCAAATCTTTCTTGAAGTCTTTTTCAAATTATGAATGTAAATATGAAAAAAAAGAAGAACCCTGCAAAATATAACAAGTGTCGTACGTTTTGATATAAATTAGAAAAAAAAAAAAAAAACGATTGCTGTTGGTGAAAAAGGTCTAAAATTTTCGACGAAAAATATTGGTTGCACATCTCCTTTGTTAAATGTGTGACTGATGTACATTTCATTCATGTATTGATCCCTGTTTGCAGATCAGAGATCAGATTTGCTGTCCTGGAATTGCTTTTTAATTACAGTTATTTCTCTATTTTCCAAAAAGCTCTTCTTCTTCTTCTTCTTCTTCTTCTTCTTCTGTTTTGTATTGTTAAAGAGAAAGAAGCATACTCTTCCTCCTCCTCTCTTCCCCTCCCCCTCCTTCTCTTCCTTCCTCCTCCTCCTCCTGCTCGTCCTCCTCCTCCTCTTCTTCTTCTCCTTCCTCTTCTTCTTCTTTCCCTGTGTTGTTAAAAACAAAATAGGCGAACATGTCTCCATTTTGAATCATGTGTAACGGTATGTTGTGCGAACCTTTGCCCTAGGGAGAAAAAAAAAACGAAAGAAAAAGAAAAAAAAAAAAAGAGGAAGGGGGGGGGGGGGGGGGGGGGGGGGGGAGAGAGAGAAAAAAAACAGATCGAACGTTTCAGTCTCTATTCTCTTAAAGAAAATAACCGGTTTAAAAGGAAAGGGAGTACAGGCAAAGGACAAAAGGGATGATGATGGGAGTGGGAGGGACGGGGACTGGGTGTGGGAGTGTGTGGGGGTGTGGTGGGGGGGGGGGGGGGGGGGGGGGGGGGGGCGATGAGGAAAAGGAACGGAAGAGAGATGAGACAGTAATACCAGAGAACGTTCCACCTTTTATGGTGATACTGTACAGAAAGTAAACATGTAAACAAAGGATGGGGGATAGGGGACGTGTGGAGGGATGGGATGGTAATGCCAGATAAAATGCCACCTTTTCTGGGGGGTAATACTGTACAGAAAGGAAACAAAGGATGGGGATGGGGGGACGTGTGGAGGGATGGGATGGAATGGGGGATAGAGGTTTGAGGGGTTGGGGTGGGAGGTGGGGGTGGTGGCAAACCTTAAAAGACAACACAATCCGACGGGTCATGAGGGCGGATTGACGAGAAACCGGCGACATGGAAACACGGATCACCTGCCGCGTCTTATGAAGAGATTACGGCCGGTGCTCGGTTTGATGAACCGACTTACAAACGACTTACTGGGTTCAGATGCAAACTCTCTCTCCTCTCTCTCTCTCTCTCTCTCGTCTCTCTCTCTCTCTCTCTCTCTCTCTCTCTCATTCATCTCTCTCTCTCTTTTCAGTTCGGTCCGTCCGTCCGTCCGTCCGTCCGTCTGTCTAACTCTCTGTCTCTGTCTCTGTAATACTCTCTCTCGGAACAACTCTCTATCTCTCTCTCTCTTCTCTCTGACTCTCCTCTCTCTTCTCTCTCGCTCTCTCTCTCTCTCATCTCTTTCTTTCTTTCATTCTCTCTTCCTCTCCTCTTCTCTCCTCTCTCATTCTCCCTCTCTCTCTCTCTCTCTCTCTCTGCCCCCCACCCCCCCCCCCCCCCCCCCTCTCTCTCTGTGCCTCTCATATTATGTCTGGTTTCGTGTGTGCAATGGCTTTCTTGAATTTCTTTCATGCACTAAAAAAGATTGTCCCATGTAAAATGTGTCATTGGTGTTTTTTTGTTGATTGTTGCAACATTTCCTTCTTCTGAGGACTGGGTTTTTTGAAAGCCCGCATGTGCTTACTTTGCGTTTCTTTCGTCAAAAAGAAAAATACCTCTCCCTCTCACCCCCATCCTCTCCTCCCCCCCCCCCTCCTCTCTCTCTGTCTCTCTCTCGCTCTCTCTCTCTTCTCTCTCTCTCCTCTCTCTCTCTCTCTCTCTCTCTCTCTCTTCTCTCTCTCTCTCTCTCCCCCCTCTCCCGCAGTGCCTATAAAAGGAAGTCACATGAAATGCTGCATGTCATAAGAACAACAAGGATAATCAGCACAATCAGCGAGAGAAAGTCGGGAACACACACACACACAAACACACACACACAACACACACACACACACACACAAAAAAAACACACACAAAAAAACACCATCCGAGTGTGAATTAGACATCTGTCAAGAACAGTCATAGAAGGGTTGTAGGGACGCATTGGTTGTGGGAGGGGAGGAGGACATAGGAGACACAGGTGGGCGGGGGGGGGGGGGGGGCTAGGGGGAAGGAATATAACTCATACGTTCTTAATAATCAAAATGTCAAACATAACACATAGACAAACATCTCAGACATCCTATAGGTATTGATTTCTGAAGGTAAATGCCTTTGATAAATACAAGGCGAGGGGTTTACACATTCTCGTGTCAGAGAGCAACAGGGTTAATTTAAACGCATTTGGGTGGTAATGATATTTAGGAGGGATGTACATTTCACGTATATCTTTATATTGAGAGCAGACCAATAGAAAGTGTAATTCTGATTCTTCTGTCTTTATTGGGCAAAAAGGACAGTTATTATTTTCTGATCTTTGGGAATATCTGAAGCGGTGAGGTTTCAGCTGTGAAACACCTAGTCTGAATCTCGTCAAGTGCTTTCTGAGAATAGGATTTTTGATAACATATAAATATTTTGGAACATCACATAACTGTCTAAAAGAAGAATACAGCTTGAATCTTTCTTTTGACATGATTGAAGAATCTAGATCTTGTAGGTGACAATCAAATAGTCTCTGTTTAAAGACTGACACAAAGGATTTAATATCTTCGACGCCCTGGTTTTCCCACACATAACCAAAGCCGTATCTGTACAAAGTATAGCATAAGCTACTTACCCAGTTCTTTTTATTATTACAAAATAAGACATATAGCATTTTATAAGCTTTTCGGGGGATCCGACTTTCTTCCATTCGAGTAAGTTTTAACCAGTATTTCACACATTTAGTAAATGTCTGAATGTACAGTGGATATCTGCCAGTTTCGCAATAAACAAGAGCATTTGGAGTCTGTACACTAACATTTAATAGACGTTTAATGGCTAAGAGATGGACTCGTTCAATAACAGTATGGTCAGCTGTCAGACCCCAAACTTCGGCCCCGTACGTTAAAATAGGTTGAATCTGGCAATCAAAAATTTTGAAGAAAAGTTTTGGATTATTTTCCCCAAGTGACCATAGAAATTTTAAGATACTGAAAACACATCTCTTAGCTTTCAGAGCCATTTCCTCCAGGGAGTATGAAAAAGTTAATCCTGTAGATAAAATAACTCCAAGGTATTTGTATTCATTCACAACATCTCTGAGCACCATTATAAAACCATTTTTCCCGAGCTGCAATGTAACCCCCATTTCTGAATATTACTATTTTAGATTTATCATTATTGACAGTTAGCTGAAGTCTGTTAGCAGTGTCACATAATATGTTTAATTGGTGTTGAAGACCTACTACAGAGTGGGAAAGAAGAACAACGTCATCAGCAAATAATAAGATAAGAATTTGTATTAAATCGGGTGATAAGCTTATTCCATGTTTTACAGATGAAACGATGTCATTGGCAAGCTCATTTATAAACAAAGAAAAAAGAATAGGGCTGCAGTTGTCTCCCTGCTTTAATCCGCGAGGACACATAAAGGCGTCTGTAATGCTAATGTTTGATCGAACTCTAACTTTCACAACGTGATACATACTCCTAATAGCTCGATACATTTTACCTTGAATACCATTTTTTTGCGAAGTATTGACCATAAATGATTTCGGTTTACTAAATCAAAAGCTTTTTTAAAATCAATAAACGCTGCATAAAGTCTTTCCAGAAGACAGCTGTTTTTGTACTAGTGTAACTAAAGTAAATATTTGATCAACTGTGCTGTACTTCTTTCTGAATCCCGCTTGTGACTCATTTAATATGACATTGTCTTCTACCCACTGTGTCAAACGTTTATTGAGAATAAAAGTGTATAGTTTTCCACTAACGTTCAATAATGAAATACCCCTATAATTGTCTGGTGAATTTACATCACCTTTTTTATGTAATGGCTGTATTATGGATTCCGACCAGACCAGTGGAAAGGTTCCGGAATCAAACAATTTATTGAAAAATTTAGTCATGAATGAAATAATTAAAGGGGGAGCATATCTGTAAAATTCCCCGCTAAAACCGTCTGTTCCGGAAGCTTTTCCGTTCTTCAAAGCTTTGATAGCAAACACCCACCTCTGATTCTGTTATTTCAGAGTCCAAAAGGGAGCTGTCTATATCAACCTCATCCGATAGTTGTTGATGATCAAAAAACGCATTTTCATAACAGATATCCGGCATAATCTATTATCTTGCATTGAATCATCATTAAAAACCTTGTAAAAGTGATCATACCATTGCTCTTTGGTTTATAGAGGTGTCTGGCATTCGAACAGAAACTCTTGTTTTAATAGTTCCCCAAAATTTCTTTGGATCATGGTTTATTCCTCTCTAGTAAATCCAGTGTACGAATTTTATCTTCAGCTTTACCGAGGGGAGAGAGAGAGAGAGAGAGAGAGAGAGAGAGAGAGAGAGAGAGAGAGAGAGGGGGGGGGAGGGGTAGGTTGCATCCTCATTCTTGATCTTGTGGGTTCCTCTCAACGTTTGCTTGTAACATTATGTTTGAACATAACATCTTTTCTTCTTTTTTTTTTTTCTTTCTTTCTTTTTCGAAAGGTGTTGGGTTTCAGATGCATCTCTCTCTCTCTCTCTCCTCTCTCTCTCTCTCTCTCCTCTCTCTCTCCTCTCTCTCTCTCTCTCTCTCTCTCTCTAGTCCGTCCGTCCGTCCGTCCGTCCTTCCGCCTGTCCTTCCGTCCGTCTGTAAAGAGTGTAAGTAAGTATGCAGTAAGAATTTCTCTTTGATTAGATTCGATGGAGTGATCACAAGTTCCTCACAGAGAACTACAGTAACGAGGTCCAGAGGAGGAAACAGATGAAAGCGTATAAAGCAATGGCTGGTTACCAGGGGCTTCCTAGCCCCATGTGAAAGCCGCGATGAGTCTTGACCAATTGCCAGAAGGCTTTCAGAACTCGGTGACTCGCGATGTCGGACATAAGGCACAGCAATCCTCCTCCCCCTCTCGGCACTTTGCAAGCAAGCAAGCCAGTAACAAAGCGCGCGCGCGCGCGCGCGCACACACACACACACACACACACACACACACACACACACACACACACACACACACACACACACACACGCACATACACATATTCACACACACATTCACACACACACACACACACACACACACACACACACACACACACACACACACACACACACTCACTCACAATCACTCACACACTCACACACACACACACACACACACACACACACACACACACACACACACACACCACACGATATGTATTGAACCGCTTCAAAAGCGGCGACTGCTTCGCTTCGCCAGAATCATGGTCGTAATACCATGCAACTAATGCAGCCTTTTAGCACAATCACGATTCATATTCATCAGTGGGACCGTTCACCTATTGAAGTTGAATAGAACATAACAACAATCCGGGAAAAGGCAAAATAGAACACACTTGAAAAAAAAAAATCGTTTTCATCCAGACATAAGAAAGCAGATTAAGGCCAAAAAGCTTTTGTATTCTCCATTACACCCAAAGCTGATTTTGCTCATCTGTCAGGGGATGAGCCCTTACGCCAACACATTTGTGTCACAGCTCAGTCTTTGAGGTATATTGCGCCTGACTGGCAAGCGACTGCAACCTTGTTACCTCCGCCAAGAAGATGATTTTCCTACCCGCGTCTATTACTCGGTTTTGTTCGTTTGCTTTGTCTGTTAGCAAGAATATTCAAAACGAACAAACAAATTGCTGTACTGATTTAAACGAAACTGGAGGTAAATATGACATATGACTCAAAATCAAAACCATATAAAAACAAAAAGCAATAGTCCTCCAAAGGGAAGAAAACAATACACAAGATCACAATGCCACTCTTCTAATTTTAGGCTACGTGGCCTTTTTCAAGAGAAAAAAAAAAACAACAAGACAATCTTTTTTTCTTGAAAAAGGCCATGTGGCCGAAAATGAGAAGAGTGGCACTGTGATCTTGTGCAAAGCCATATAGTTTTTGACGGGATCTGTTGTGTGTGAATATGTCGTGTGGATCTCTGGTGTGGATCTGTGTTGCGAATCTGCGGTGTGAAAATGTGGCGTTGATCTCTGGTGCAGATCTGTGATGCAGATCTGTGGTTCGAATCTGTGATTCAGATCTGTGGTGCGGATGGGTGTGTGGCGTGGATCTGCAGTGCGGATCTGTAGTGTTCATCTATGGTGCGTATCTGTGGTGCGGACTGTGGCATGGATCTGTGGTGTGGATTGCTGATGTTGATCTGGGTGTGGATTGGTGATGTTGATCTGTGGCGTGAATTGGTGATGTTGATCTGTGGTGTGGATTGATGTTGCGGATCTGTGGTGTAGATCTGTGCTGCTGCGGATCTATTGTGTGGATGTGGTTTTAGATCAATGGTGCGAGTCTGCTGTGTGGATCTGTGGTGTCGACCTATGATGTGGATCTGTGGTGAAGATGTGAAGTGTGGATCTATAGTGCGGGGTGTGAGGTCTGGACCAACAGTGTGGATCTATAGTGCATATATGTGGGGTGGACCTGTGGCGTAGATCTGTGGTGCTGATCTGTGGTGCCGATCTGTGGTGCCGTGTGTGGATCTGTGGTGACGAAATGTGTGGATCTCTGGTGCCGTGTGTGGATCTGTGGTGACGATGTGTGGTGTGGATCTGTGGTGCGGATATATGGTGAGGATCTGTGGCGCTGATGTGTGGGTACGGATCTGTGATTTTGACCTGTACTGCAGACTTTGGTGCGGATCCAAATCAAACGACAGATGCAGGATCTGTTTGCATCGAATATAAACACTGTGAGTGTTAAAACGTTCTAGGGAAATACATGCTGACATTTCGCTTCTCTCTCTTTTTGTACTCCCCAGTTATTATAGAACAGGGAGTACTTTAGAATGGGGACGAAGAAATGCTGTCTGTGTATCTGTGTGTCTCTCTGTCCGTCCGTGGTCAAAACGTGTTCCACTCGCGCTGGACAAAACTTCAGGGCCGATCTTTCTGAAAATTTGTAGGTATGTTCATCATGGATCACGGATGATGCCCGATGATTTATTTTACCAGAATAGCCGTTACAAACGCCTGTAACGGCCCAAGACGGTTTTTCTTATTTATGGAATATCTCAGAATGTACTTGGCCAGTGACGAAATACATTATGACGCATGTTTGATTGTGACGCTGTTCTAAAATTATGACGCATGTTTGATTGTGACGTTTTTTTTTTTTTTTTTTTTTTTTTTAAACATGCGTATTCAAGATAAACTGGGAGTATGTGTATATGCTTTGCATCTGTCGGTTCCTTTTAGAGTTAATAGGTTGGGGTGTATTTTTTCGTGTGTGAATTTCCTATTTCGTTTGACATCGACCAGGGAACTGAGGTTTATATCTTTATAAACACCAGTGAGAACAAACTTGACAACATTCGGTGAAGTGTGTTACCCGACACACAAATGTAAACAGAAAAGACGTATGGAAAAGTAAGACAAATTCTAGGTTTGCACCTTATCTCTTATTCGGCTTCTTTTCCGGTTGAAAATCCATTGATTCTTGGATACTCAAACGAGAAAAATGTAACAACTGTTTTTATTTGTTTGTTTGTTTGTCTTTTGGCGTGTGTGTGTGTGTGTGTGTGTGTGTGTGTGTGTGTGTGTGTGTGTGATGTTCGTTTGTTTGTTTATGGATTTTATTTATTGAATTTATCTCAGAAGCCAGGGGGTCTATTTTACCAAAAAGTAAGTGCCGTGTTTTGATGTTATGCTTAATGCTACTGAAATGCATGGATACATGCACATAGCTATGGAAATAATCTAAAAGAAAAAAAAAAAATGTTTTTAGAGAGAGAGAGGGTGGAGATCGAGAGAGAGAGAGAGAGAGAGAGAGAGAGAGAGAGGGGGGGGGGTAGGTACAGACAGACAGACAGAGACGCAGAGAGAGACAGAGAGACACAGAGAGAGAGAGAGAGAGAGAGAGAGAGAGAGAGAGAGAGCTGTCTGAATAGGGGCCTGAGGTCAAATAGCATACATTTTCTAGACCATGTACCGCCATTTTTTTTCCCCTTCACGTGCCATGAACAGTAAACATTGTATCATATCTGTTAAATCCTTTTTTGTCGCCAAGTAAAATGAAAATACCGATTCCAACACCCCCGCACCCCCCTTCTCTCTCTCTCTCTCTCTCTCTCCTCTCTCTCTCTCTCTCTCTCTCTCTCTCTCACACACACACACGCACACACACAGTCTGTACGCCCCTGAAGAAGGCAGAGAGAGAGAGAGAGAGAGAGAGAGAGAATGAAGTAAAAAGCCAAACAAGCAAAGTAAACAAATATACTCCAATATTCGAGCGGCTGCTTTTTTTCAAGGACGACAGACTGTGTAATCACGTCGAAAGTGGAATGACATCATTAGGTCGATGCTAAAAGAAAACTTGCGTCATGACAGTAATGTCATCACCGAGTTTGACACACCATTCTGTTATTATTTTGTTACTCCCCACCCCCACCAGTATACTTACAGCCTCTCTCTCTCTCTCTCTCTCTGGTTTTTATTATGTTAGTTGTATCAGAGGGAACAACTGAGTCACTATTAAATGCAAGGGAACTCAATACGTGTAACTAATGATTAGTCCTTTGTGTTCAGGCCTTGTGGATGTTTTGTTTTGTAGTTTACGAATCCAGAATTTTTCTCTGAGATCTCTCTCTATGTACTGTTTTTCAGTTGGCATACAACGCGTGTCTTGAAGTGAGTGTGGTTGTGCAATGTTGAAATGATGTGTGACGTGGGTGGCTGTATTGTTCTGGATGTGTGACCTTAGTACAAGTAGAAGC
>JADBJO010000711.1:465000-467500 GCA_016801955.1 Conus betulinus | reverse complement strand
GTCGACGGCTGATACCCACTATGCACTCTGACCTCCTGTTTGGAAAATCTCCTCGATGCCAGCGGGTCGAGCTAGCTAGCCCCTTCTCTTACTACTGCCTGTAGCCATCGTCAACACAGCGCAGGCCTCCAAGGGTGGTACAGAACTGCTCTACAGGCAGGTGAGGACAGTGCCTCTCTGGATCCTCCCCAGCACCTTCGGGTGTTTCTTTTTCTTTTCCTCTCACCGACTTACAGTCTTGTGATGACGAACAAAGTCATCAGCATAGCTGTCAGCGAGCGTGTAATGAAAACTGCGTCGGTGGGCGGCGATCAGGACACGCACTGAGGGTATCATTGCTGGATTCTGGCAGCAACTGCTGTGGTACCAGTGGCTGCCTCAGGTCTGTGTGACTCGAAGTTTGCAGAATGGTAAATGGGGAGGAGATTCTCTGCGCTCTGAAGTCATCGTTCATACCAACGTCAGGACTTTGTTATGTATGCGCATACCAAAGTTACCACTTTGTTTTCTACGGGAAATTTGTTTTCGTACAAATGTCAGAAGTTATTATGTGTGGAAAAACATGTCCTACCATTGTTAGTGCTTTATCATGTCTTGAAAATGTTATCAGACCAGTATCAGCACTGTGTTATGTACGGAAAGCTTTTTAGTAATTTATTATATGTAGAGATGACATTATACGTCCATTTTGATACATACTTATCTAGTGTAAAACATTTGCATACCAGTATCAGAGTTTGGTATGTGCAGTCAGCATTTCACATCAACTTCAGCATATTATTACGGAGGGAAAATGTCACATACCAATATCAGCACTTCATTATGTTCAGAAAGCACTGCATACCAATCTCAGCTATTCAAAATGTGTGGAAAACATTTTAACCAATGACAGCGGTTTATTAGGCGTAGAAAACATTCCCTACCAAAACCAACACGTTATTATGTATAGAAAAACATTGCATGCCAATCTCAACACTTCATCCTGTGTGGAAAAACAAATATACAAATGTAGGTACTTCATTACACTCGGAAACATTTCATTACCAACACCGGCCTTTATTTTTATTAGTGTTGAAGACATAGCATCCCACTATCAGCATATTCTTTTGCGCAACAAGTATTGCATGCTAAAGTCGGCATTTCATTATATGCGGAAAAAAAAAACAGCTGTTTATCATGCAACAAGTATTGCATGCTAAAGTCGGCATTTCATTATATGCGGAAAAAAAAACAAACATCTGTTTATCATGCGTAGTAATATTAGCTACCAACACCACAGCTTAATACAGACGAAAATATTGTATACCAGTGTCAGCACTTTATCACGTGAGGTAACATTCCATCCCAGTTTCTGCTGTCTGAGGTTATGAGGTTTTTTTTTTTTTTTTTTCTTAAATGCATCTTAATATCACCACTTCATTGCAGTCTGCGATGAGGTAAAAAACATTGCATCTCAATATCAACACTTAAGTGAAACATTTCATACCAGTATCAACGTTTCTTACGTTTGAAAAACACTGTGTTCCAGTGTCAGCACTTTAATGTGTGTGATAAACAAGGCATACTAGTGACCACCATTTCAGTATGTAAAGTATCTTTGTATTGCGATGTTGACCTTTATTGTGCGTAAGAAAATTGCATCCCTTCTTCTTCTGCGTACGCAGGCTGATACTCCTGCGGACACTCCCTATGTAGACAGGCAAGTATTAATCCATCTGTCTAACAAAGGGAGTGGAGTTTTATGTGCATGACCGTTTTTTTTTTATCCCGCTATTAAGGCAACCATACTCCATCTTCGGGGAAAATTGGATCCCAATATGAACATTTTTGTTATGGGTCAAAAACACTGCTTCCCATTGTCAACACGTACTGACTTGAAAAAAACAACAACAAACAAACAAAAAACAAAAAACAAAACTGCAAACCAATGTCAGTACTTCATTACGTGTAGAACACATTGCAAAAGTGTGTCCGCTCTTCATTACAAAAAAAAAAAAAAAAAAAAAAAAAAAAAATGCCTACTAGTGTAGGTACTTTATTGTGTGTGGAAAATGTTTGATATTGATGTCAATATTTGGTTACGTGCTCATGAAATTACATTCTAATGTGTTACACTTTATTAGTCGCGGAAAACTTCGCTTACGGATATGTGAACTTTTTATTGTGTACGGGAAAAAAAAAAAAAAAACAGTATATGTCAATGTTCACACTGCTTATTCACGGATAACATTTGGGGGAAATGTTGATATTTTACTGTGCGCAAAAGATGCATTACATTGCAACATTAACACTTTATCATTTGCAGAAAGTGTTAGATTCTAATGGCGGTGCCTTCCAGACTACTAAGCCAGAATAACCAGACGGCAGGTTTTGTTATAATGCAGTTCATATTGAGAAATGTCTCAGACCAAAAGTATGCGTGACAGGCGTGAAAAAGGAAAGAACAAAAAATTTGCTAACGTATGAGTCTATATATGAATGTATGTATGTATGAATGTTC
>JADBJO010000711.1:447500-450000 GCA_016801955.1 Conus betulinus | reverse complement strand
AGACAGACAGAAAGACTGAGAGTGAAAGTAGAGGGGAGGGGGCATGAGTTGTCTCTAAAGGATACCAGTATTACCTTTTGATGGATTCCTTCTCACTCCTGAATCACCCACAACGAGTGGGCAGATCATGCGGTTAAAAGGGCAGCACAAAAAATATAGAAGGATCACAGCATCTCGACATTCGACTAGATCTGCATGAATTTAACCAGCGCATAGAAAAAGTGTCTCAAAATCAGGTTGCTGAACTGCACAAAAAAAAAAACCCCAAATAGTCAGTATTACCAGCACTGTGTACAAGTAAAGAATGCAGCGAATCCGAAATCCTTTTTAAACAATTTATCTGTAATGCATTCCAGACATGTTACTAGTTTGATGTATAGGTTCCGATTAAATGCTTTTAGAACAAAGTATTCTAAAAATATACATTGCATATGTGGCAAACAAATTACTGTAAACCACTACTTCTTCACTGCCCAGAGTTAGGCACTTTGTTCCTAAGATAAAGTCAGCAGATCAGTTGTCAGCCAGTGCACCATTATCCACTGAAAATATTTTAAATAATCACTCATTACTTTGCGTGTTTTCTGAAATTTTTAATTCCGTCCACTTGGTATCTATCTCTGATGTGCTTTAAACTAAAATTGTTGTGTTGTACGACATTGATATAAAAGAGTTACGATTATATGATATATATGGTTATCCCCCCACCCCCACCCCCCCCACTCCCTTCCTCTATTCCGTCCCTCCTTTCCACCCTGATGCCCCCCATCCCCACCCGCAAACTTTCCCTCCTCCCCCACCCGTCCCCCCTGCATTATGCTCCAATTCTACTAAACTAGTTTCATTTGATATACTTTAATTCCCCGATCAACATACCCTAAAGGCTAGATAAACGACCAGGTAAGTAAATATCTACCTATCTTACCACCCATCCCAACCTTCCTTTTTTCCCCTTTTTTTTCGTCTTTATAACACTTATAGTGAATAGACGTTAAACTAAAGAAACTAACACACACACACACACACACACACACACACACACACACACACACACACACACACACACACACACAGAGAGAGAGAGAGAGAGAGAGAGAGAGAGAGAGAGAGAGAGAGAGAGAGAGAGAGGCACATACAGAGACGAACAGCACACACGAAAATAATAGCTGTACTCTACCTGTGCTTTGCGAAGGGATTAGATAAACGGGATGAATATGAGTGGAAGTAGTCGGGTAAATCGCGAGAAGGTGGGGCGGGAGAGGAGGTGTACTAGGAAATACAGGTGGAAGTGGGGAGGGGGGGGGCAGCAGAGAGGGGAGGCATATCTCCCATGTCTCTGATGTGTATACAGGAAGGGGGTCTGTGGCGAAGCAGTGCGCTACCTTGCACGCAGCTGTATGATCTTTATGTACAAGCTGTAGATCAACAAAGAAAAAAAAAAAGGGGGAAAATCCACGAGTAGCAACTGCTATGTGCCAGAAACATGTGTGTGTGTGTGTGTGTGAGAGAGAGAGAGAGAGAGAGAGAGAGAGAGGGGGTGGGAGGGAGGAGGAGGAGGACGAGAAGGAGGAGGAAGAGGAGGAGGAGGCAGTTGGGGCACCCCTACCACTTTCCCTTCAGTCTCAGCTCCCCATGGCCATCCCTCCCCTCCCCCCCCCCCCCCTCCTGTGCACAAAGCCAAGTGACTTTGCTGTCTTGCTAATTGCCTCCCTACCTGTCTCTCACTGCCTGTCTGTCTGTCTCTATGTCAGCCAGTCAGTCTGCCTGTCTGTCTGTCTGTCTGTCTTTCTCTCTCTCTCTCTCTCTCTCTCTCTCTCTCTGTGTGTTCTGTCTCTGTCTGTCTGCCCCTCTCTGTCTGTCCGTCTGTCTGTCTGTATGTCTGTCTCTCTCTCTCTCTCTCTCTCTCTCTCTCTCTCTCTCTCTCTCTCTCTCTCTCTCTCTCTCATTTGAATCAAGACTTCCTCCCTTAAGCTTACAGAATGTTTTTTTTAATAGAGACATGCGTGGCAAGAAAAAAAAACGTTCGTTGAAAATTGTGTATGTTTGGATTTGGGTATGTATTGCATAATCAAGGTGTAGAGGGAATCGTCTACAATCAAAATATGTATTGAGAGGCTAATTTCAAGCAAATGGCAAGAATGAGATTCTCATAGGAGTAAGAGTGAAAGGGTTAATGTCTGTTAAAAAAAAATCCGCGTCGTGCGTAATGTAAAACATAACTAATGAATTCAGACAAAGATTTGATGTATACAATAACAGGAATGAGTAGCTTTAAATAGCTTTAGATTTCTAATATACCAGAACATCGATTTCATCACAAAACACACTTTAGTGCTGGTTTAAAATGTCCGCTTAATTAACCAAAACAAACAAATAGATAATTTATCTTGCCCTGTTCTAAACGTTTTACAAACACAGCACGTTATCGTTTAAATTTTGTAAAGAACCTAGTAAGTTTGGATTGATGGTAGCAGATAGCATCTGCATGCTGGCCAAATTG
>JADBJO010000711.1:425000-427500 GCA_016801955.1 Conus betulinus | reverse complement strand
ATTTGGTGCCAAAAACCCTCTTGAGATCAGAAAGAAGGGAAGAGAACAAACACGGTCGACTGTGTTTAGTCTTTGTCGGTGAAAGCCAGTCGTGGACAAGGAGGATATATATCCCAAGATAAATGAAACACATCCCTTTCCTTCAAGGTGCACAGCCAGAGGCTTGTAGCAGGACCATCGAAGTTAATGTCCAGGTACTTGGCGGAACTCTGAAGGCTCACTCTCCAGAGCTTAGCACGTGGCTAACATGGGGACAGAAGTGGTGCCAAGCTCGAGAGTGTCCTTCTTGGAGAGGGAACCAAAGCAAGACACCACGGGTTCATAACGGATGGCTAAGCTAGAACCACAAGTGTAATCACCCGTGAAGAGGTCTGGCGCCGGTCATTCCAGGGGGAGTTTTTTCACCCCACACTTTGAACGTGCATCAGTTATCACTACACACAAAGAAAAAGAAAAAAAAAAGAAATGACGCTACTTCCGCGCAGCTAGGAGATGTTCGGTCGACATCATTTTGTTCGGTCGACATTTATTAACCAGTATTTCATATAGATCTTGTCGCAATTTCACTTACAGATGAAAGGCAGACAAGACAACAACAAGAAAGTCTCATATAAGCTCTCTGTTAAAAACGTACCCACAAACTTCTGCGATGGATGCCTGTACACTGATGCATGAAGTCATCACAATATCAATTACATCAGGATATTCAATGAAAAAAGTCTAAAAATAATAAATTTAAAAAAAAAAAACAATAGCAAGCGTAATGGTAAGGGAGGTATGTTCCATGGAGATCAGGGAAAGGATACATTCATGTGGGTGAATATAAACGTGTGGGAAACAATTTATACCTGCACAAAATCAGGAACAACTGGGATACAACTCTGAATAATACGTAAGCTTCGATACGGATACAGACCCACTTCTGAACAAGACAAGAAAAGGTAATGAAACAGCTCTCATTATCAACAGATAAACAGTTTCTTAGACATACATCTGCGATGATCAGAAAGGCAGTTGAAAGACGTTCAAAAGGTCAAGTTAGAAACAAAACTGTTTAAGTAAAAGAGCTGTGGACAGAATCACAATTCTGATGTTGCTCGTAAGCTATACGAAGCAATGCCAAATGATATGGTAACGAAAGGAGATTTGATCTTTTGGCATGTTTTCTGACCATGGATGGCCACAAAGCAGTCAGTCACCCTTGAAGAAGTCAGAAGTCAGTCACCCTCGTATGGTTTCACCCCAAACATACTTTCACGTGCATCAGGTATTTCGGTAACAAAGACGGTTGACGCTTCGCCTACACCGCTAGAAGATAACGCTGTTCTGTTCTGCTGACTACGGTTTTTTCCTTCTTTTTTTCTTTTTTTTTTTTTTTTTTCTCCTACTCTCCTGTGTGTCTTGCTGAACCCTGCAGGCACGAAGAGGAGCCCGAGTGTAGGATTAATTTATGACCCGTTCGCAATCGTGTGTAATTACCTCTGCAGGAGTTTCAGGCCTCAAGGTGCAGTGGAAAGAGGCGTCACAATACGAGCGCCGCCTGCGCGAAGTTGAATAACTCTCTTGCCTGCTGCAAGTGTTATCACAACCAGTTACTGGCCCTAATCCAGCTGCGGCGGAGCCTCTCCGTGCAGTCTGGCTTCTTCCACTGCCTCTGGAAAGCACTTGCCTTTTCGAAATTTTCTCTGCAAGTGACTCCAATGTCTACTTTCTTCTTTAAGACTCTTTCGGGCGATGAGTATTGCTGTTGTTTGTTTGAAGTAGGTAGCATTACTGCCCTGAGAAAAAAAAAAAAAAAGAAGAAGAAAAATTAACGTCGTTTGTTTTGAAACTAACACACTGCTGAGATACGATTCATGTTTATACATTTTTTTTAAAGTTTATCTATTTTGAGTGAGGGAGGCGTTCCGTGAGAGAAGTTTTAGAAACGGACAGTTTGTGAATTAACGAACATTATTGGACGGATGAGCGTCACTGCGTGCGGTCTGAATCCTTCCATTCAAAGTATCCCAGTCCTTTTGAGGGTACTCCTGTAGTGACCCGTCCTGCCAAGCTGAATGGAACGAGGATCCGATATATTGTGAGTCCTTACTACAAGACAGATGGCTGTGCTGGGTAAGTGAGCAAGCGTGTTGCTTTGTTTGCATATGTGTTTGTTTTGAACTTGCTAGTTACCGTGGTATGATCCGCGTGAATGCATTATCATATGTCTTGGGGATGGGTGGGTGATTATAACGTACGCATGTGTGTATGCACGTATGTTTGTGCGTGTGTACATTGATAGATTATAAAAAGAAAGATAACAAGAATGATGTTACAAAAATTAGGTAAGTGATTAGTATCCCGTGAGCAATAGCTAGCACGCGTTCCGCGACAGACACTTAAACCTCAGTATTGTTGCCGAATGTCTATTATGGCATTTTAAAGGAGAATACTTGGCGTAGCCCATCTCCTTTCCAAAAGTCCTACGGTGTGTACTGAACTTCTTCGTATGAAGATA
>JADBJO010000711.1:405000-407500 GCA_016801955.1 Conus betulinus | reverse complement strand
TGTACCTCCCACTGTACCTCCCACTTCCGTGCAGCGAAAGTCAAGCGATGCCGGGAAACCTTGAGAGGTGCAGGACACCTCTTACACCGGTTAGGTAAGATGAGCAACGCCCTGTGTGGAAAAAAAAAAAGAAAGAAATACCCACTCTTCAAGAGGGCCACGCCAGTGACACTCTTCAAAGATACTGCAAATTTCTAGTGACACATTTCGTTTACACCCTTCAGTGACTGCGCTTCAGATAGGCCAGTCGGTGACTTCCTTCAGAAATGCCACCTATTGACTTCTTTCAGAAATACCACTCAGTGACTTCCTTCAGAAAAATACCACTCAGTGACTTCTTCAGATAAACCACTCAGCGACTTCCTTCAGAAATACCACTCAGTGACTTTCTTCAGAAATACTACTCAGTGACTTCCTTCAGAAATACTACTCCGTGACTTCCTTCAGAAATACCACATATTGACTTCCTTCAGAAATACCACTCCGTGACTTCCTTCAGAAACACCACTCAGTGACTTCCTTCAGAAATACCACTCAGTGACTTCCTTCAGAAATACTACTCAGTGACTTCCTTCAGAAATACTATTCAGTTACTTCCTTCAGAAATACTACTCAGTGACTTCCTACAGAAATACTATTCAGTTACTTCCTTCAGAAATACCACATATTGACTTCCGTCAGAAATACCACTTATTGACTTCCTTCAGAAATACCACTTATTGACTTCCTAACGGAAATACCACCTACTGACTTCCTTCAGAAATACCACTTAATGACTTCCTTCAGAAATACCACTCAGTGACCCTCTTCAGTGACCCCCTTCAGAAATACCACTCAGTGACCCCCTTCAGTGACACAATTCAGTGGCACTCTTCAGTGGCACCCTTCAGTGACACCCTTCAGTGACACAATTCAGTGACACCCTTCAGTGAAAGCCTTCAGTTCAGTGACACCCTTCAGTGACACAATTCAGTGACACCCTTCAGTGACACCCTTCAGTGACACAATTCAGTGACACCCTCAGTGACACTCTTAAGTGACACCCTTCAGTGACACCCTTCAGCGACACAATTCAGTGACACCCTTCCTTGACACCTTTCAGTGACACACTTCAGTAACACGCTTCAGTGACACCTTTCAGTGACACACTTAAGTGATACCCTTCAGTGACAACCTTCAGTGACACACTTCAGTGACACCCTTCAGTGACACCCTTCAGTGACACCCTTCAGCGACACTCTTCAGTGACACCCCTTCCTTGACACACCCTTCCTTGACACCCTTCAGTGACACACTTCAGTGACACACTTCAGCGACACCTTTCAGTGACACACTTCAGTGACACACTTCAGTGACAACCTTCCTTGACACCTTTCAGTGACACCCTTCCTTGACACCCTTCAGTGACACCCTTCAGTGGTACCCTTCTTTGACACCTTTCAGTGACACCCTTCAGTGACACCCTTCAGTGACACCCTTCAGTGACACCCTTCAGCGACACAATTCAGTGACATCCTTCAGCGACCACAATTCAGTGACACCCTTCCTTAACACCTTTCAGTGACACACTTCAGTAACGCGCTTCAGTGACACCTTTCAGTGACACACTTAAGTGACACCCTTCAGTGACACACTTCAGTGACACCCTTCAGTGACACCCTTCAGTGGCACCCTTCAGTAGCACCTTTCCTGACACCCTTCAGTGACACCCTTCAGTGACACCCCTCAGTGACACCCTTCAGTGACACCCTTCCTTGACACCCTCCAGTGACACCTATGTGGCGACATGCAGGTTCAGAGGCCAAGGAATGAACGGATCACACGCACACCTGAGCCAAAGACGAACGGATCCTGGATCAGTCCTTTGAACCGGATCTGCTCGTTAGGTTAATGGGTCCTATCATCTTCGGGACATATTTCCTCTTTGCACCGAGTGTCATTACAATCGGTTCATTAAGATTTGTGGAACCTTTCTGAAAGATAGAAAAACGAAAAGACTCGGGTGAACATCTAATTTCCTTGGCGAGAGAGAGGAAAGGTTTGATGTACAGGTTTTAACCCAAGTGTGTTCAGTGACTTCTTTTTTCCAGGGTCAGGTTTAATGTAGCACCTGTAAAAGATGCTGTGGCAGGCGGGGATGCTGAATCGTCCACGGCGAATCCAGTTAGTTACGTTTTAGTTACATTCAGGTGTAAGGTCTATGCTTACTAAAGGTAATATGGCAAACGGAGAAATATCATCCATGAAGAGTAGGGGGTAAGGGGAAGAGGAAGACGAGTGGGGAAGGAGGGAAGGGGGGTGGGCTATCTGGCACCACCTGATACCCCTCTGAGGATGGGGCATCGAAAACGACAGTTTTGGATTTTTTTTTTTTTTTTTTCTTGGCCGCCAGCGTGATTTGAACTGGCATCATTTGACTTCATAATTATGTGTTTTTTAACCAACTGGGCCCCAACTAGGTACTCCATTTTGTTATCAGCTCTGTGTGTGTGTGTGTGAG
>JADBJO010000711.1:392500-395000 GCA_016801955.1 Conus betulinus | reverse complement strand
GTGATTTAGTGTGCTAATTGAGTTGTTGTTATTGTTCGAAGTCAAGTTCTGTTAAAAACAGGAAATTTGACTATATACTTTAGCAAAATGCAACAACTGAATTCCCCTTCACCCCCCCCCCCCCCCCCCCCCCCCCCCCCCCCCCCCATGTTGTATGTCTTATACGAGGTCAAGTATCACACACTAGCAATGAAGTCATTGCTGTCTTATCAAAACTTGATTCTTTTATTGAATAATTAAACTACATGCGGGAAAGGCACATTTCAGAGCTGGAGGAATGGGGTTAGGGGATATTTGCAACAAAGCGGCCATCCATCCACCACCACCACCCCCCCCCCCATCCCGCCACCTTGGAAAGATCGTGGGTCGGGGTGAAAGGCGAAAGTATCTTTTTTCTGCACACACACGCACACACACACACACACACACACACACACATATATGCACACACACACACACACGGCTTTTCAAACGTTTAAGTACCAGTTTTCACATATCCTCGCATCACTGAACCAACGGTCGTTGGCTGTAGCCAACCTGAGAGAGAGCACGTGACAACAACAACCACAACCTGGCGCAGATTGAACAGGGCAAAGACCGAATGATAAGTCTCCCCTTCATCATCATACCATCGAGTGGCACTCTCACAGACAGTGAAGGAGAAAGAAAGAAAGAAAAAAAAAAAAAGACCATTGAATCAAAAGAGACCAAACATTACGGGCTCCCCCGTGTGTTTTCCAGGGGAAGACACAATTCTAACTCGAAGAGGATCGCATGTGTGTCTGTGTGATGATGAACAATCCGGCATAAAGAGATGGGGAGTGGGAGATGGGGCGAGGGACGGGACAAGGGGGAATCTGGAATGCTCAGAACCTCCCCCCCCCCCCCCCCCCCCCCCCCCCCCCCCCCCCCCCTTTTTTCTTTTTTTTTTTTTATGAT
The DNA here is from genome assembly GCA_016801955.1 of Conus betulinus. NCBI lineage: Eukaryota > Metazoa > Mollusca > Gastropoda > Neogastropoda > Conidae > Conus > Conus betulinus. Next base: position 394,061 of record JADBJO010000711.1, on the reverse strand, counting down.
ATACATATGCATACGTAGTGAGGAGACATTGTGGTATTTTCCAGGGCTTCCAGTGTACTTGAAAAAAATTCATAACCTTCAGCATCTGGGGATGGAGAGGCGAAGGGGGGGTGGGGGGGGGGCGGCGGCTTTGCCCTTAATACCCCATAACCCAAACATTGCCCCGGCACCCTACCATGACCTTGGCAGCCTTTGGACCTCGGCTTATTTGGGAACACCCCTTCCGCCTTTCATTAGCATTTGAACCGCCCCTGCACGAACATATTTGCTAAGAACTGAATTCTTCTTCTCTTCTTTCTGATTTTTTTTTGTTTTGTTTTTTTTTTTTTTTTGTTGTGTTGTTTGTTTTGTTTCTTAGCCTTCACATAAGAACCATCTTCGTTCTGTTAGAAATCCTACCTTCTGTTAGAAATCCTACCTTCCCTGAATCCCGATCCCCAGTCTCCTTATTCCACCCCCTCTTATCCGATTGTGCACCCCCCCCCCCCCTCTCTCTCCCTCTCCCCCCCCCACCTCCCCCACCATCCGCGCCACTCTGCCCCCCGTGGCTTGAAAAAAAAATCTTCCTACACCCACTGTTCATCATCACTACAGTGTCAGACGAACTGCAGCGAACAACGGCAGGCCCGTGTCCGCAGTAGCAGCAGCAACAGCAGCAGCAATTCAACACCCACAGGTGAACTACAACTCCTCCTCCTCCTCCTGAGGAGGAGCGCCGGGACGCACCATGGGTCTGGGATCCAGGAGCCCGAAGACAGGAGGAGTGCTGCAGGTCAGGTCCAGCCAGTCCTCGGGCACCCAGGTCTGCCCGGACATTGGGGACGGCTGCTGGGTCTCTGAGGCCTGGTCCTCTGCCGTGGACAGGTCAGGGAGGTAGGAGGTCAGCCGCCGCCACGTTCCTAGCAAGAGAAGACAGAGAGAGCAATGGTCTGGTTTTGACAAACCTGGAGGTCTACCACCGCCACATTCCCAGCAAGAGAAGACAGAGAGAGCAACGGTGTGGTTTTGACAAACCTGGAGGTCTACGGGTACATCTTGATAGATCCCCCGTCTCAGTAGATCCATCGAGACGGGGATCTATCGAGTGCCCCGGTCGACCACCGTCACATTCCTAGCAAGACAAGACAGGGAGAGCAATGGTGTGGTTTTGACAAACCTAGAGGACAGCCACCGCCACGTTCCTAGCAAGACAAAAACAGAGCAAAGGTGTGCAGATCTATTTACCCAGACGATTTCGCCGTATTTTGTACACACGTTTGGCAAAAAAGACGATGAACACGACGCACCGGGGAAAGAAACGTCGAAATAAAAAAAAAATCCACAGACGAAGTTCTTGAGCGGTAGCGGCACTGGACGGTGTATAACCATTATGTTTGAGCACTACAATCGAGGAGTGCCAGACAGCTCAAGCAACATCTTGCGCGCGAACTCGCGTCTGGATGACGTTAAAACAATAGCAGGGACCCCTTGCTTTTACAAAACTGAACACATTTGGAAGATGTGTACACACATTTGTAGGAAAATACGCTCATTTCAATTTTAAAAAAAATACACCACCAGC
>JADBJO010000711.1:377500-382500 GCA_016801955.1 Conus betulinus | reverse complement strand
TTTTTTTTTTTTTTTTTTTTTAGCAGCTGGCCGTTTGCCCAGTTGGCATCAAATTACTGACGAGGTTGTTTCCCTTTGCGTCGCAATCGCATATGAATTAAGGAGTGTAACTTCTTTTTTTTTTTCTGGCCTTTTTTTACCTTTTCATTCTTTCCTTTCTTGCCGTATTACTTTCTTTCTTTCTTTCCTTTTTTTTTTTTTTTCATTTTCGTTTGTTTGTTATTTGTGTTTTTTGTTTTTAACTCGTTTCGCTAATCTTTGTGTTTTTGCTTCTTTCGTTCTTTTCCTTTCCTTTTCCTGTATGTTCTTCTTAGTTTCTGCGTGCTTTTGAAAATCTATATGTATTTCTTCTTTCTTCTTTCTTTCTCTTCTTCTCTTCCCATTCTTTGCGCCTGTGTCTCTTGATTCTTCTATATCGTTTCATTTTTTTCTTTATTGTTTCTGTTTTCGGAGGGTTTGTTTGTTTGTTTGTTATTTGTCATGTTATTCAGCTCTTTTTTTTTTGTACATCTGTCCCTCGTTCTTGTCTTCTGTTCTTTGTTTTGTAAGTACTTGAACACTATGGTACAAATGCATCAGCTGGGGATGAGAACATTACGTGTGTGACCGTTTTTTGATTACCCCGCCACATGGGCAGCCACACTCCGACTTCGGGGGATTTGGAGACTGATCATGTTATGCTAGGAGCTTGTCACAACTGAAGACAATCCCCACATACTATGCAGAGCTCTACCTCCTTTGTCTTAGTAATTGTCTTTAAGGGCATGCGAATCCCACAAATAGTATTATGAGTAAGTCTTTTTACAAGGAATGGTAGAATAATACGATTTTACAGAATCTCACAAAAGAAGATGGCAATTCCTTCCCCCCCCCCACCCCACCCCCCCCATCCCAAGAAAAAAAAATCGGGTTAATTTGATCCGCAAACAGGTAAAAAGCGTGTCACTGTCCCTATGAGTTCTGTAAAGAATCGGTTAAGTGCGCAGAGTTCGTGTGCGGCTCCAGGATTTTCCAATCACTCTGAAGTGAAGTGCAATAGCAAAATCTTGCGTGGAGAGAAGGTGTGAACATGGATGTAAGAAGCGTACAGGTGGGGTTACAGGACAGGCTCATTCAGTGTTACAGGACAGGCTCTTTCAGTGTTACAGGACAGGCTCTTTCAGTGTTACAGGACAGGCTCTTTGAGTGTCACAGGACAGACTCTTTGAGTGTCACAGGACAGGCTCTTTGAGTGTCCACAGGACAGGCTCTTTGAGTGTCACAGGACAGGCTCTTTGAGTGTTACAGGACAGGCTCTTTGAGTGTCCACAGGACAGGCTCTTTGAGTGTCACAGGACAGGCTCTTTGAGTGTCACAGGACAGGTTCTTTGAGTGTTATAGGACAGGCTCTTTGAGTGTCACAGGACAGGCTCTTTGACGGAGTGTTACAGGACAGATTGTTTGACGCAGTGTTACAGGACAGGCTCTTTGACTGAGTGTTACAGGACACAGGCTCTTTGAGTGGTACAATACAGGCTCTTTGACGGGGTGTTACAGGACGGTGTCTTTGACAGTGTGTTACAGTACAGGCTGCTTGATGGAGTGTTACAGGACAGGCTCTTTGACGGAGTGTTACAGGACAGCTCTTTGACTGAGTGTTACAGTACAGGCTCTTTGAATATTACACAGTACAGGCTCTTTGACTGAGTGCTACAGTACAGGCTCTTTGAATGTTACACAGTACAGGCTCTTTGACTGAGTGCTACAGTACAGGCTCTTTGAATGTTACACAGTACAGGCTCTTTGACTGAGTGCTACAGTACAGGCTCTTTGAATGTTACACAGTACAGGCTCTTTGACTGAGTGTTACAGTGCAGGCTCTGAGTATGTTACACGGGACAGGCTCTTTGACTGAGTGCTACAGTACAGGCTCTTTGACAAGTGTCGAAAGTAGGTCTGCTGAGGAGGGCTCCGTACCAAACCCCACCACCTTTGATGACTTTTCTCAGAGATATGGCCAGGACTGTTGCTCACGCCCACCGAACCCCCCACCCCCCCCCGCCCCACCCCACGCCTCGACACAGGCTCCTCCTCCTCCCCCTCCATCCTCCTCCCCGCCCCGACACCCTCTCACCGCAGACAAGCACCCCCTCACCCCCAACCCAACCCCACCCCCAGGCTCTTCTCAGAGCTGATATGGCCCAGGTTAAAGACAGGTGTTTGAAAGAGTGCTTTCTGAGGAGGATCCACCCAACAGGGTTGTTCAACCGTTATATTGTACAGGACTCTTTCTGAAGGTTATAGCACCTGGTTGCCACCTCCATCCACCTCCCCCCCCACTCACACCCCCCCCACCCCCACCCCCCGACCCACCCCCCTCCTCACCTGGGAACTTCCAAACCACCGCCACCCTCACCCACCATCTCACCCCCACGCGTCGACACCTCCCTTGTTCTGCCACCCCACCGACCTCCCAGCCACCCCCGAAGGGCAACCCCCGGGCACCCCAGTTGACGCACCAACCCCGTGAACGAGAACCTAATTGGCCTACCATTATTCTGCTGACTGTCAGAGCGGAACGGCACGTGCGGCCTGTTCTGCCAGTCAAATCGTTTCGTTACAAACGGTGCAATTGACTGACTTTTCTCTACTTCCCCCTTTCCTTGTTGTTTCAGACACAGTGATGATGAGTGTGGTAGGGCCAGAGATAGGTGTGTAGGGCCAGAGATGACAGAGGGGGATGGGAGGGGGGGGGGGGGGGGGGGGGGGGAGGGGGGGAGGGGCAGAAAGAGAGGTTCTGTACAACACACAGTACAACAGAATTCGTTACGGTACTGTATGGTGTGTGTTAAAACAACATAACGCGTCGCCGTGGTAGTATTATACAACGCAATACAATACAGTGTAGTGCATTGAAATACAATAAAACTTATGACAACACAATGTATTGTACTACAATACTGTATAACGCATCATAATGCAATATATATAGAGGGATCACGATGGTTCCCTCAGGCAGCTAGTGAAGGGTTTCTCATATTTATAATATATTTCCCCCATTTTTCTTCATCTTCATTTTTTTTCTCTGAAAGTTTAAATCTTTGCGAAGTCATTATATAATGACTGAAGAATTGTTAGCCTGCACTTGTGTTTTCACCCACTACTTAATTGTTCAGCATTATATTGTTTGGTCAATCAGTGGGAGATTGCATCTCTTAGGAGATCCAAGTAAAGGTTGTCCTGCACAATTTTTAGCCACTGTCATTGCTTGAGTTATTAAACAGCAGAGCTGACCACTCAGACTGTTCCATATCTTTTGATCTCCCTTGTATCGTTGAATGGATCCTCAGGCTTAGGCTCAAAGATTGTCCCCTACATTTTATACTGTTTGCACAATGCTTTTAGTTTTTCAGCAACTTTTTTCCTCTCCACACTTTCGTTTTATTCTGTCTACTATCCTTCGCTGGCTGCTTTGGGGGTGCAGTTAGATTCTTTTTTTGAACCATTGGTGGTGACAACACCGCAGAATTACGGACTGTGGTGTGTCTCTATTTGACACCAGGAGCGCAGTCATGATAAGCTGTGTCTTTCTGGTGAATCTGCTTCAATGGACGGAAGCTCAAATGGAGACCATACAATCGAAAGGGCTAGAAACTAACAGACAACATAAATAGATCTGCTTGAGATCTTACAATCAAAATCGAGACCATAGAATCGAAAGACGTAGAAACTAACAGACAACATAAATAGATCTGCTTGAGATCTTACAATCAAAAGACCTAGGAACTAACAGACAATATAAATAGATCTGCTTTCAGAACGATAATTAAAGATTTCTCATACTTACAATATATTTTCTCCGTTTTTTGTTCTTTAGAAGTTCAAATTATTGTAAAGTTGTTATTATTATAATAACTAAATAATTGTTAGTCTGCGCTTGTTTTTCTCCGCTACTTAATTGTTAGTATAATATATAGATGTCTGTGTTATACAGTGTGACACCATACTTTCTAATGCATCATAACAGCAGAAAATAATGCGCATCAGGATTTAATCACGCTTTGCACCGTGATGCAGTGCGTCACAGTACAAGTTGAAACGCATTACCAACCAGCACAACGCAGTAAAAGCGCATTCCAGCGCTATAGAAATCACTACGATGCAAAACCGTACTACTAGATTAGTCGTCAAGACAATGCACTACAACGTACTTGCTATAGAGTAACGTCTAACGCATTACAGTTCTGCGCACAAAATGTTTTGCAATACTGTAAAGTACAAGACAATGCATCGTAGTACAATTTTCGTAGCGGAGCTTATACGGTGTAACGCTGGTCGATTCTACATTATCAAGTCATACAAAACCACCAGCCGCCGTGGCGATAGATTAGTGTCGTCGCAGACAATGTTTTGCAACGTACTGCTATAGAAACGTCAAGACACAGTTCTGCGCACAAAATGTTTTTGCAATACTGTAAAGTACAATTCGTAGTACAATTTTCGTAGCGGAGCTTATACGGGTGTTGTGTAACGCTGGTCGATTCTACATTATCAAGTCATACAAAACCACCAGCCGCCGTGGCGAAGTGGTTAGTGTCGCGTACTCCCCCGGCGGAGAGATCGTGGGTTCGATTCCAATCAGAACCATGTGATATTTTCCTCCCACAGCTGGCGCTTACCCCAGAAAACCTGAGTGTGCCACGGCCTCAGTTTGGGAAAGACTTGACACCACACAGTTGAGTTTCATCCACTACTAAATGGATTGCATCTGTGAGTGTTGCTCAAATTTCCTGACCAGCACTGCAGGTGTCTGTTGTAACATTCGGGTCTGGTTGACAGGATTCATAATGAAAGTAAGCGGAGAGTACGGCCCTTGTCATGCAGTCTCGGTGCCAAACACCATCACAGATATACACTTCTCAGTCGGAGCTGAGCACTAGAAACGACACACCCTTCACACTTATCCCCCATTTTCTCTCTCTCTCTCTCCGTCCCGTGCGCGCTTGCGCACAGGCTGGAAG
>JADBJO010000711.1:357500-372500 GCA_016801955.1 Conus betulinus | reverse complement strand
TGTTGTATTGTTATTGTTACTGTTGTTGTTTAAGAGTGGGGATGATGGCAGTAGTAGTAGTAGTAGTAGTAGTAGTAGTAGTAGTAGCAGTAGTAGTAGTAGCAGTTGTTGTTGTTGTTATTGTTGCTGTTGTTGTTGTTTAAAGAGTGGGGATGATGGCAGCAGTAGTAGTAGCAGTAGTAGTAGTAGCAGTAGTAGTAGTAGCAGCAGCAGCAGCAGTAGCAGTAGTAGTAGTAGTTGTTTTGTTGCTGTTGTTGTTGTTTTAAGAGTGGGGATGATGGCAGTAGTAGTAGTAGTAGCAGTAGCAGTAGCAGCAGCAGCAGCAGCAGCAGCAGCAGTAGCAGTAGTAGTAGTAGTTGTTGTTGTGTTGCTGTTGTTGTTGTTTTAAGAGTGGGGATGATGGCAGTAGTAGTAGTAGCAGTAGTAGTAGTAGTAGTAGTAGCAGCAGCAGCAGCAGCAGCAGCAGCAGCAGTAGTAGCCAGTAGTAGTAGTAGTAGCAGCAGCAGCAGCAGTAGTAGTAGTAGTAGTAGTAGTAGAAATATTGTAGTAGGAGAAGGAGAACAGGATGGAAGCAGCAGTAGTAGTAGTAGTAGTAGTAGTAGTAGTAGTAGTAGTAGTAGTAGTAGTAGTAAGCTTAGTAGTCCAGGTAAACTGAGAGTAATGGTAATAATGCAGACAGCGACAGCTATGGCTGCAACTGATTCACACAGTGCGGCCATGGACACAATGAGATCGATGCGATTGTCTTCTTCGGACTCTCACCCGGACATTGGAGAAGGCGATAAGTCCAAGGACTGTTGAGTTTGAGTTGCGTTGTGTTTGTCTGTTTGTTTGTTTGTTTGTCCGTTTGTTTGTTTGTGTGTTTTGTTTACATTGAATGATTTCTGGTTCTCTCACTTGAAAAAAAGAAAAAAAAAAAAATGGTCGGAAGTCAGCAGACGTACGCTGTGAACGTCTGCATGTTCCTGATGCTGTTTCGTTCTTCTCTCTCTCTCTCTCTCTCTCTCTCTCTCTCTCTCTCTCTCTCTCTCTCTCTCTCTCTCTCTCTCTCTCTCGCCAAGGCTCAGAAGACAAACAGAAAAAAAAGCAAGCATACATTTAAAAACATAATATCTCTCTCTCTCTCTCTCTCTCTCTCTCTCTCTCTCTCTCTCTCTCTCTCTCTCTCTCTCTCTCTCTCTCGTTAAGGCTCGCTCTCCTGAAGGAAGGAGAAGGCTATGAAGCAACAACAACAAAACAACAAAAAAAAAGAAAAAAAAACTTCGTCTATCTTTTATACTCGTGGAAATAAAGATTATAGTAATGAGTCAACTCTCTCTCTCTCTCTCTCTCTCTCTCTCTCTCTCTCTCTCTAAAAACTCTCTCTCTCTCTCTCTCTCTCTCTCTCTCTCTCTCTCTCTCGTGGATCTAGTCTTTTTCCCTCACCGAGAAAAGACAAAAGAAGGCCTGTGTGCTTGTGTTTACTCTCCCTCTCTCTTATCTAAAAAACAGGATTCTCTCTCTCTCTCTCTCTCTCTCTCTCTCTCTCTCTCTCTCTCTCTCTCTCTCTCTCTCTCTCTCTCTCTCTCTCTGAGAGTGCCAAGTCTGTCGATCATTATCTGAGACATTCCGCACGTGTGAACTGTATTGATACCGTTGACCGTCATGAACCCTTTCCAAGAAGGCGGCATGATAACATCGCTGATAACCAGGCCCCCCGTCTGAAGATGGCTTATTTTCCTTCCACCTAACTCAGTGCAGCGGCGGGGCGGAGTAATACACTTCAAAGTTTCAGAGTCTGGCAGAGTGCCCGTTCGTGATGAGCAGAAGTAAGGTCGACAGCTCGCGCGTGCATCTAGATCGGTTACATAATTTACGGTGTTTGTTGTTGTTGTTGTTGGCCTTTTTTTTTATAGTTTTTCCTGGGGGAGGGTCGAATGTTTGAATGACGAAGATTAACTCGTGAAAGCTCGTGCTTTTTCCCCCTTTTTGTTTGTTTGTTCGTTTGTTTACTTTGTTTTATTTATCTTTTTGATGTTTTCCTTGTACGTTTCTTTTTGTTTTGTTTTGTTTTTGTCTGTACCAGACTGTTTTGGTGTTTGTATAACTGTCTGTGTTTTCTGTGAACAGTATGAGTTTGTGTGTGTGTGTGTGTGTGTGTGTGTGTGTGTGTGTGTGTGTGTGTGTGTGTGTGTGTACAATAATCTGCCCCCCTGCTGAGGATATATTTTATGGAAGATCTACAAGCGATTTCTTGTACTCTCTCCCACTGTTGATGATACCTTTACGGAAGATCTGCATAGCGATTTCTTCTATTACATACATTTTCTCTTTTCTGTTTCCAGAAATACGACATGGGCACAGGGAAGAACTACACACCTCAGGTAGTTTACGGCTACGGCGGCAGCTCCGGCTACAAACCCTCGACCACCCCTACCTACGGCCGCTCCTACAGCTACGACCCGGGGCCCAGGTACGGAGGAAGCGCCAGCAGCGGCGGCGGCGGCGGCGGGGGGCAGCGGTGTTATAGTGGACAAGATCCAGAAGTTCTCTTCCATGGAGCCCAAGTACGGCTCAGGCAGCACCGACTACCGCTACCCCCACCCTGGACAGAAGCACTTTGGGCAAAGACAGGTGGGGGTGGTGAGAGAGAGAGAGAGAGGGGGGGGGGGGGGGAGAGAGGGGGGGAGGGAGGGAGGGGAGAGGAGAGAGAGAGAGAGAGAGAGAGTGAAAGGAAGAGAGAGGGTGTGAGAGAGAGGAAGGAGAGAGAGGGGTCGAGGGAAGGAGAGAGAGGGGGGGAGGTGAGGGAGAGAAGAGAAGGAGAGGGGACGGAGAGGAGAGAGAGGGAGGAATTGAGGAACGGGAAGATGGATAGAAGGGAAGAGAGAGAGAGAGAGAGAGAGAGAGGAGAGAGAGAGAGAGAGAGAGAGAGACAGAGAGGAGAGAGAGAGAGGGGGGGGGGAGGATGGAGAGAGAGAAAAGGAGAGTTGCAGGGAGGAAAGGAGGGATGGAGAGAGAGAGAGAGAGAGGGGGGGTGGAGGGAAGGAGAGAGAGATAGAGAGAGAGAGGGAGGGAGAAGAGAGAGAGAGGGGGGCGGAATAAACGGGGAGATGGATAGAGGGAAAGAGGGAGAGGGAGAGACAGAGAGAACGAGAGAGAGGGGATGGGGGGGGGAGAGAGAGGGAAGGATGGAGAGAGAGAAGGAGAGAGAGAGATGCAGGGAGGGAAGGAGGGAGGGAGAGAGAGAGGGGGGGGGGGGGGGGAGAGAGAGTGTGGAGAGAGACAAAGAGAGAGAGAATGGAAGAGAGAAAGAGCGGAGAGAGAGAGAGATGGGCGAGGGGGAGAGTGAGAGAGAGAGAGAAGATGGAGGGAGAAGGATAAAAAGAGAGAGAGGGATAGAAAGAGAGTGAAGAGAGAGCGGGAGAGAGAGAGAGGGAGACATAGAGAGAGGAGGGGGAGAAGAGAGGATAAAAAGAAGGGGGGGGGGGGGGGGGGGAGAGAGACAGACAGACAAACAGACTGGCAGGCAGGCAGGTAGGCAGACAGACAGACAGAGATGCTGAAAAAAGCAGGGGAAAAATCAAGGATAACAGAAGAGGTGATGGTAGTGATGGTATTGGAAGTTAAAAGAGAAACGAAGGGATTTCTTTTGTTCGCGTACGCAGGCTGATATTCTCTGCGGACACTCCCTGTATTGACAGGCAAGGATTAATCCTATCTACCCAACAAAGGGAATGGAGTTTTGTGTGTACGACCATTTTGTGTGTTTTTGTTGTTTGTGTTTGTTTGTGTGTGTGTGTGTGTGTGTGTGTGTGTGTGTGTGTGTGTGTGTGTGTGTGTGTGTGTGTGTGTGTGTGTGTGTGCTACCATTAAGGCAGCCATACTCCAACTTCGGGGAAGAATGAAGGGAAATGATGGATGAATGAAAAAAAAGGGACACAGGCGAAATGGAAAGGAGGGAAGGAAAGGGGGGGGGGGGAGGAAATGAGGGAAACTACTAAGGAAGGAGCAGGAAGGAAAGAAGAGAGGGACGGGGAGAAAAAGGATGGCAGGGAAAAGAATGGAGGGACTGAGGAACAAAGAATGGAGGGACAGAGGAACAAAGAATGGAGGGACGAAAGAACAAAGAATGGAGGGACAGAGGAACAAAGAATGGAGGGACGAAAGAACCAAGAATGGAGGGGACTGAGGAACAAAGAATGGAGGGACGAAAGAACAAAGAATGGAGGGGACTGAGGAACAAAGAATGGAGGGACAGAGAAACAAAGAATGGAGGGCTGAGGAACGAAGAATGGAGGGACAGAGGAACAAAAAATGGAGGGAAGAAAGAACAAAGAATGGAGGACAGAGGGACAAAGGATGGATGGATGGGATAACAAAGAATGGAGGGACGAAAGAACAAAGAATGGAGGGACAGAGGAACAAAAAATGGAGGGACGAAAAAGAACAAAGAATGGAGGACAGAGGAACAAAGAATGGATGGATGGGATAACAAAGAATGGAGGGACAGAAGAACAAAGAATGGAGGGGTGGAAGAACAAAAAGAATGGGGGGCGGAAGAACAAAGAATGGAGGGACGGAAGAACATGGAATATGGGGACGGAAGGACAAAGAATGGAGTGACGGACGAATAGAAAGAAAGAAAGAACGGAGGGACGGAAGGACAAAGAATGGAGGGACGGAAGGACAAAGAATGGAGGGACGGAAGGACAAAGAATGGAGGGACGGAGGGCACAAAATGGAGGGAAAAAAAGAACAACGAATGGAGGGATGGAAGAACAAAGAATGGATGGACGGGAGAACAAAGAATGGAGGGACGGGAGAACAAAGACTGGAGGGACGGGAGAACAAAGACTGGAGGGACGGGGAAAACAAAGAATGGAGGGGGACTGAAGACAAAGAATGGAGGGGTGGGAAAACAAAGAAGAGGATAGGAGGACGAAAGAACAAAGAATGGAGGAAGAGAGGAACAAAGAATGGAGGGACAGAGGAGTAACAAATGGAGCGACGGGGAGAACAAAGAATAGAGGGACGGAAGAACAAAGAATGGAGGGACAGGAGAACAAGGAATGGAGGGACAGAGGAACAAAGAATGGAGGGACGGGAGAACAAAGAATGGAGGGATGGGACAACAAAGAATGGAGGGACGGGACAACAAAGAATGGGGGGGGGGACGGAAGAGCAAAGAATGGAGGGACAGAATAACAAAGAATGGAGGAACAGATGAACAAAGAATGGAGGGACGGGATAACAAAAGAATGCAGGGATGGAAGAACAAAGGATGGAGGGACGGAAGAACACAAAGAATGGAGGGGCAGAAGAACAAAGAATGGAGGGACAGACGAACAAAAGTATGATGGGACAGAGAACAAAGAGAATGGTGGAACGGAAGACAAAGAATGGAGGGACGGAAAAAACAAAGAATGGAGGGACGGAAGAACTAGAATGGAGGGACGGAAGGACAGAGAATGGAGGGACGGAAAAAACAAAGAATGGTGGGATGGAAGAACAAAGAATGCAGGGACGGGGAGAAGAAAGAATGGAGGGATAGAAGAAGGGAAAAAAAACGGGAGAACGGACAGACTAAAAAAAAAAAAAAAAAAGGGGGGGGGGGGGGGGGGGAGGAGAAACGGGGGAGAATGGAAAGACAGAAAAAAAGAAGGGAGAAACGAGAAAACGGAGAACGGAAAGAAGGGAGAAAAGGGAGAACGGAAAGACAGAAAAGAGAAGGGAGAGAACGGGAAAATGGAAAGACAGAAAAAAGAAGAAGGGAGAACGGGAGAAACGGTAAGACAGAAAAGAGAAGGGAGAAACGGGGGGAAAATGAAAGACAGTAAAAGAGAAGGGAAAACGGGAGAACGGAAAGGCAAAAAAAAAAAAAAAAAAAGAAAAAAAAAAAAAAAGGAGAAACGGAAGGACACTGGGCAGAAAAATGAATGAACTGAGGCCTCGCGCTGGGGCTGTACAGCGTAGAGGCGCGTCCCCTGCTTGGTGTATTGGGGACTTCTCAAGCTTTGCACAAGGGGGGGGGGGGGGGGGGGCGGGGGCGGGGGGGAGGTGCACTGAATAATACAGAAGAAGGTGCCGCGAACCAGCATAGCCTAGGAGAAGAAGAAACCTTGGAGTCCAAACCCACACCGTCTGGTGGACGTTAGCCCCGTATTAACAGGATGACCAGACAACCATGAGCTGCTCTGAAGTCGGAATGTGTCGGCTGAGGCCAGCGGGCAGACCTCCTGCAGAGTCACACAGCACAGGAGAAGACCAGACACTATGCATCTTACCCATTATGGCTATGCAGACGCCCAGACGTGGCCCAGTCCAGTTGAAGTCCAGAAGAAGCTCTGAGGACCATTAGAGTCTCTGCAGAGCTAGGACTGTGGACTTTGCCTTACTAACCGGATTGAGGATATAACATGGCGGGGAACGCGAAAGAAAAGAAAAGAATGAACTGAGGAAAGGAAAGAAAAGGCTGGCGATGGGTGGGGTGTGGTGGAGGGGGGGGGGGGGGGGGGGGGGGCTAAAGGAACGGACGGACAGAGGAAAAAGAGGAAGGACGGAAAAAAGCGGCAACGCGTAAGTCGGAGGAGACACTTGCGGGAGTTGGAACTCGCCACACCTAACTGCGGACTCGGTTCTCTACCGCTGGGCCAGCTGGGCACCCCAGACACGTCTTGTTGTCGAGGCGGCCTGAGATTTCTATGAAAACTGGATAGACACGAGTGATGGGGTTCTAAGGGTGGGATGGGGATAGAGTCTCCATGGTCACTGTATGTGGCGGGACCTAAAGCCGAAAGAAGGAGGTGGATGGGACAGCACGTTGGTTCGAACTCGCGTCCCGAAAACCTGATTGATCAGATTTGTGGTCTCGCTTGAAGACCACCCTCCCATTCCCCAGCTCCCCCCTTCCTTCTATTTTCCACTTTCTCCCCTCCGTCCTCCTCTCTCTCTCCGCACTTCCACCCCTCATCTCCCCGCCCTCCAGCATGACCTCTGGAATTAGCTCGATATCCAATCCCACATACATCCCTGTGGGTGAGGAATCTCATGGTCTCCTAGAACAGTGCTTTTTGGAGTTGGTGCTGTTTGTCCTTCGCGGGTTAAGATTACCACGACTTCAGCTATCTCTGGGTGGTGGTGTGTGTGTACGAAGATGACGTATCAGGCCGATCCTTGCATAGGGCTTTGGCATTTAGCACTGAAAAGAAAATCATGATTTAAGTACATTTTCTTCTGCTGATCCCGGCACACATTGTATCCAGTGTGTTCTGTGTCGTGCAGGTACTCGTCTCTGGACCGTTACTCCAACAGGAGCGGCTACACGTCAGACTACGGCGGTGGCACCCCTTACGGGTCGTGGGATCGCTCCTCCTCCCGTTTCCAACAGATCCTACGGGGCGGGCAGCAGAGAAGCCTCTCCCGTGAGTTCCAGATCCTCCCGCTACGACTACAGCAGTTCGGCCTCACCCTATTCCACGTACTCCTCCTACAAGAGCGGGTCAGACGCCTCGCCCGTGCCCAGGAGAACTTACGAGCGACAGTCTTCCAGAGGCCACGAAGGCCCGGACTATTCCGGCGGACGCAGAACTTCGGTGGAGTCCAGGTACTCGGGTAGTTTACATCCTCCTCCTCCTCCTGTCCCCGCCCGACAGACTTCGACCTCGTCCAGGAGGAGGAAATCCGTGTCCGAGGAGTCCGACGACAGCGCTCCGGAAGCGGAGAAGAGGGAGGCGGTCAAGTACCTTATTTGCAGGGGAACCTCCCCGCCGCCTGACCCGGAGTCGCCCAAGCGGGAGAAACAAAGCCAAGGAGAGGATCAGCGTGTCCAGGACCAAGAGGATCAAGGTTCCGGACAAGCCCCCGGAGAAGCGGGTCCCGTCGGCAGACCGTGATCGAGAAGAGACCCTTGCTGACCGACTGCGCCACGCAGGTCAACCTGGATCAGCCTCAGAACAGGAGATCCAGACCCTCCTCCTCCACCAGTTTTGGAGGAGGAGGAGGAGGCGGAAGGGATCGAGGTGAAGGAGGAGGAGGAGGGGACAGATCCTCCACGTCCTCGCAGCCCAGCGACACGTACTACAAGTACCGGGATAAGTACGGCGTCAGCCAGCCGACAGCCAGCCCCGCCAGCCCCGCCATGTCCCGCCACAGTTCCCGCTCCACTCTGAAGGACGGCGACCGACGCAGCTACAAAGAAGACCCCGTGTCCTCCCCGCCCGCCGAACGCTCCTGGCGCCAGGCCGTGTACGGGGAGCCTCCCCCTTCCTCCTCCCGCAACAGCAGCCGACGCAGCGGCGGCGGTCCCGCCGACGACGAGGTCAGTCTCAGCAGCAGCAAAACAGCAGGAAGACGACGACGACCACAGCAGCAGCCGACACGGCCGCCGCCGGCGGGACCCTCGCACGAGCACTCCCAGCACGATCACACCCCCGCAGAGGGAAGATTACGGCAGCCCCGCTGAAGAACGGAGATCTCGGAGGTCCAGCAAGGCGCCCCCCTCCCGATCTTCGTCCCGGGAGGACGTCTTGGAGGAGAGGCCGAGTCGGAGGAAGCGGCATTCCAGTAAAGAGATCCTGGACGACGACATTAACTCCAAGCTCACGCAGGGAGAACATCTCGCTCAGAGATTCTATAGAGAAGGTAGGCTGAAAGTAGCGGAGGGTTGAATCAATCGTGGCGGCTTTCAGACGAAGGGGTCTGAAAACGTAAGCTGTTTAAAATGGGATCGTTTCAAGGATGAATATCTAGCTCTTGCCTGTATGATGTATCTACAAGGAGTTCACAGCGTCGTTTTACCCCCAGTTTGTCGCTTTCTTTTCACGTTTGTTTCCAAGAAGTTGCTGTTGTTGCTGCTGCTGCTGCTGCTGCTACTGCGGCTGCTATTGTTGCTGCTGCTGCTGTTGTTATTGTTGTTGTTTTTGCTGCTGCTTTATTGTTGTTGTTGCTGTGGTTGTTGCTGCTGCTGTTGTTGCCGCTGCTGCTGTTGTGTTGTTGTTGTTGTTGTTGCTGTTGTTATCGCTGTTACTGTAGCTATTGTTGTTGTGTCGCTGCTGCTGCTGCTGTTGTTGTTGTTGCTGCTGCTGTTGCTGTTGTTGTTTCTGCTGCTTTGTTGTCGTTTTTGTTGCTGCTGTCGTTTTTGTTGCTGGTGTAAAAGTTGTTGTTGTTGTTGTAGCCGTTGTTGTAGGTGGCGGTTTGTGTTGTTGTTGCTGTTATTGTGTTATTGTTATGGCTATTGTTGTACTTGTAGTTGTTGTTGCTACTTTTTTTTCTAGTTTTTACTGAATGATCATATGAATGTGCAGTCGGCCTGCAATTGTTTGTTCTTTCGGTGGGAGGGGGGGGGGGGGGGGGGGGGGGGGGCATTTCTTGCTGGTCATATTAAGGTCTTTCCCTGATCATTATCATTACATACTTGTCAAGCGGACTTTTAGGCTTTTTTGTCTTTCTCTTTCCACTTGTTTGAGAGTGTTTTTGTTTGTTTTGTTGGTTGGTTGTTCTAACTCATTGAAAAATTGGTGATGTGTCTGTTTCACCAACATATATAGTAGTATATATTTCCTTTCATTTTAACAATTACCTGGCACGGGCGAATTTTTTTCCCATTTCCTTGGCAGGGCCGAGTAGATGGGTTAGGTTTCTTGTTCTTCATGTTTTCGACATATACATGGTGATCATTCTGATATATAGCTGTTCCTTTTCTATACTTACGCTGGGGCTGTCTAGTTTGACGGTGGTCAGAATATTATGCAATATTTTAACTCTCACGTAGAAAAAAATGTAATTATGCATGCTGAAACTCGGAAACTAGGGCAATCGGCAGTTAATGAAAATTTCTAGTTGACAACAAAAAAATCTCTGATCCAACAAACTTTACATGAGACACAAGAATGAATCGACAAGGATTTGTTTTGCTTTGACACATCATCTTTCACATTATCTCATTAACACACCTTTGAACGTGAA
Organism: Conus betulinus; assembly: GCA_016801955.1. NCBI lineage: Eukaryota > Metazoa > Mollusca > Gastropoda > Neogastropoda > Conidae > Conus > Conus betulinus. The sequence goes on along the minus strand of JADBJO010000711.1, from coordinate 362,558 downwards.
GTGTAGGTAGATGACAGGATGTTTAACCTTTTCCGACTCGCCTACACATTGTTTTTTTTGGCCATCTTGCTCAGTCTCTCCATGACTGAGTCTTTAAAGTGAAACCAACTGAAATTGAGTGGTAAGACAGTAGCCCTGTGATTCTGTCCCTCGTTTGCAGATTCTTCTTGGTTTAAATAACTTTTATTTCAATAAAACAGACGAACAGAATACCTTCATAATGGACACAGGACGAATGAGCAACAAGAAGTCCTAGGCTTATGCTGTGCTCAAATAGACATTTACAATATATTGGCGGGTTAAATACATTCACAATATACTAAGCATTTCTACGTCGTGCTTGGGATTTTTTTTAAGGAAACATTGACAAAGAAAAAAAAAAAAACAAACACACAGACAAAAAAAAAAAAGCCGAAAAAAGAGACACAGTAGCAGAAAAATAAAATGAATAACATGGAAAATGGGAAGAAGGGAGAGAACACAGCAATCACATCCTCAACAAGAATATGTGAACCCTTTACAAACACGAGAGAAACTTATACAATAACGTAAAGTAGTTTAGGGTAGAAACCATCTTTTCCATAAGTATTGCGTTGAAGTATAGTTGTTCAATTTTAATTGACTTTTTTCCCTTTTTCCCCTCTTTCCTTTTCCCCTTTTCATTTTTTCCCATTTCCTGTTATTGTTTTTCTTCCCTTTGGAAGACACTATGACATCGATCGCTTAAGCAGAAAAAAGATTTACTAATTTTAGCGATGACGTTGGCTAAACAGTAAGTAAATAAAAAATCTATCCAGTACACTACGTCTTGGGCCAATCGACTTGTCAGTCAGCCTCTTATTTCAGGAGTAAAGAAATGGATCATAATGAATAAATAAGAGCCAAACTATAAAGTTACAGAAAATAAAATATATAAAAAAAGGGCAAAAACAATTTTTTAATGAGAAAGTCAGGGCTAAAATCGGTTCGATTCGGATGTAAACTGGTGTACTTTTCCAAATATCGATGAATTCACATCAGGTTGAAGATCACTGCTACCTTCTAAAAGAAAACGTAATTGGGTATAATTCTGTGGAAGAGTCAAAATTGTGTTTTCACGAACTATATTGAATAAGGGACAGAATAACAAATAGTTTTCTGCTGTTTCTCTTCCATTGCTACAGCTACAAGAAAGATTATTATATCAGATGTCGGTTAACCATATCATTCTTTAGATCACTCATACCTAAATAGAGCTACCAGTGATTACTTGTTCTCTTCTTTTACCAAAATAGTAGTAAGGTGGAACCCTAGCGTCATCAATAGACAGATATCGTTTCAGTTGGCTCAAGGAGGTGCTAGTTTTAATGTAGTCAGGTAGTGCATTCCATAATTGAGTTGCGGATGGGACGAACGATTTTTTTATATAACTCTGTCTTACATTTCATTACTGTGCGTTCTAGAGGCCTTCGCCTGTGCTGAGGGTTTCTGTCCGAGACTAGAGAAGGAATAAGATGTACTAGATAATTGGGGCTTAGGCCAATAATCATTTTTATAGTACTGGATTAAATTTATGCCGTTTTCTTCTTTCCTTTAATGGGCAGAATCCAGACTCTTTGTATAAATTTTGATGGTTTTTTCACGAACAGTGCCTGTAATGATTCTTAGAGCTTCAGGGTGCAAATTTTCCAGATGCTGCGACTGCGTTTCAGTACAATTATCTCAGACAATGTCGGCATAATCAGCATAATCGAAGTGTGGCAATATAAAGGATGTGTATAAGATTCGAGAGCTTTTCTACTTAACTTATATTTATAGCTTTTTTAGACATGAAATTAACATTGTAACAGTGGTCATTATATGTTTTATATGCTCATCCATTTACAATGATCTTGAAGAATGATACCGATAAGATTCTTCTTCTCTACTCTTTGCCATTCCTTGTGGAAATACCGTCATCTTGTCCTCCTATCAGGAACTCTCTGTGTAGCAACACCATTAAAAACACGTTGAACTGCATTTTTTGTGTTTTTTAATCGGACGCAACGGTTTCATTCGACAGTGTCTAACACCAGATGCAACCAAATGGTAAGACTGTGCATATGTACTGCATAGTCAGGCTTATGGTGGTCTTCTTCACTTTTCATCCAGTCCTGTCACCAAAAACTCGCTAAGATCTAATCTAGCTAGTTCACATTTCCACCGCCAGTTTCATCTTTATAGCAAGTAAATTTCAACGGTGTGTACATCTCCACAAATTGATTTCCTTGACTTCCTCTTTGATACAAAGCAAGATACCAAGCTTCCTGACTCTACTTTCTTATTTGTCCGGAGCTGCACCTCGCTGTGACTTTCCGAGCTTGTGAACATTTGTTTACATGCCAGTTGTGTTGTGTTGTATTGTGTTGCGTTGCGTTGCGTTGCGTTGTGCTGTGCTGTGCTGTGCTGTGCTGTGCTATGTTGCGTTGTGCTGTGTTGTGTGCTGTGCTGTGTGTGTGCTGTGCTGTGCTGTGCTGTGTCGTGCTGTGCTGTGCTGTGCTGTGTCGTGCTGTGTCGTGCTGTCTTGTGGTGACGTGTTGTGTTGTGCTGTGTCGTGCTGTCTTGTGGTGTCGTGTGTTGTGTTGTATACTCCTGTGCTGTGTTATACCATGTTCTGTTATCTCGTGTTGTACTGCATTGTGTAGCACTGTGTTGCACTGTACTGCGTTGTATTGTGTTACATGCCGTCGAAGTCCCTCAAACCTGCTGTACCTAAGAGGATTTTTTTTTTCTTTTCTGAATTTTAGTTGACAAAAAACACAGAGGAAGAGTGTGGAACTCTTCTGCTGCTCAAACGTGGAACACCTCTCCTTTATGCTCCACATGACATGATCTTTGAATTTCTGACAGAAATGAACATTTTCATCTGATCTGAGGTTGTACCGTGGAAAGTTCTTTTAACAAGATTTCGGGTGTGTTTTTAGAAGATGTATTTTAAACGGTTGTGTGAATCAATGACTTGTGAGTTGACTACAACGCGGTGACAGCCCTGATATGGCCCTTTGCGGTCGGCTGGGCTATAAGCAACATTACCTTACCTTACCTTTTCCTTTCTGTAACCGTCACTGTCCCTTATCACGTTCGTCCTTAAAAACAGACACACTTTCTTTTGTGACTCAAGTCAGTAATTTTTTCGGGCATGCGTGAACAAGGTAGGGGGCAGCGGGGAAGGGAAAGGGATCATCATTATCGTCGTCATCATCATCATCATCATCATCATCATCATCATCATCATCATCATCATCATCATCATCATCATCATTACTGTTGGTGGTGGTGGTGGTGGTGGTGGTAATGATGATGATGATGACGATAACGACGAAGACGACGACGATGATGATGATGACGACAACGACGATGACGACGATGCTGATGACGACGACGACGATGATGATAATAATGATGAATATGATGATGATGATGACGATGATGACGATGACGATGATGATGATGATGATGATGATGATGATGACGACGACGATGATGACGATGATGACGACAACAACAACAATAACAAAGGAGTATCAAACGATGTGTGCCGTGGCAGGTGAACCAGTGGCGTCAGAACCTGGCCCCGGGTTCCGATCCCTCTGCGGGGATCGTTCGCAGCGAATCCTACGAATACGTGCCGGCGACGGATCCTATGCCCCCTGCCCCGAGGGATTCGGGGCACTCCCGGAGCTCCCGCCATGACTCCCCGCCGCACTCCCCGGGATACCTCCCCTTCTCGACGATCCCGACGACATGGAGGTAGTGCTTAGGGAGGTTGGGGGGGGGGGGGGGGGGGGGGGTTGGGGATGGGGGGTCTGTGTGAGGTTGTGGTGTGGTGGGCATGTTATGTTGCCATGGGTTGTGTATGTTGTGTTGCGTTGTTTCGTGCTATACCGTGCTGTGCTGCTTAGTGTTGTGTTCTCTCTCTCTCTCTCTCTCTCTCTCTCTCTCTCTCCCTCTCTCTCCTCTCTCTCTCTCTCTCTCTCTCTGTGTGTGTGTGTGTGTGTGTGTGTGTGTGTGTGTGTGTGTGTGTGTGTGTGTTTGTTGTCGTTGTTTATCGGAGGGGGGGGGGGAGGGGGAGGGGGTGTGTCCTCCAGCCTCCTATTTTTCCACATTAAAAAACAACAACAAAAAATTAATCATGCTTTTCCTTTTCTGTTTTAGGTGGGCCTCCATCCTCCTCTTTTGTGTGTGTGTGTGTGTGTGTGTGTGTGTGTGTGTGTGTGTGTGTGTGTGTGTGTGTGTGTGTGTGTGTGTGTGTGTGTGTGTTGTGTGTTGTTGTTGTTGTTGTTGTTGTTTGTTGTTGTTGTTGTTATGCGCTGCTGGATATTTGTTTGGGTTGGGTTAGATTGTGTTGTGCTGTGCTGTGCTGTGCTTTGCTGTGCTGTGATGGGCTGTGCTATGTTGTGTGGTGTGGTGTGGTGTGGTGTGGTGTGGTGTGGTGTGATGTGGTGTGTGGTTTTTATTGTGTGTGTGTGTTGTGTGTGCTGTACCGTGCTGTTATATGTTGCGTTGTGTTGTGTTCTGTTGTATTGTATTGAGCTGTGTCGTGCTGTGTTGTGCCGTGTTGTGTTGTGTACTCCTGTGCTGTGTTGTACCGTTTTTCTGTTATCTCGTGTTGTACTGCATTATGTTGCACTGTGTTGTATTGCAGTGCGTTGTATTGTGGTATACTGTGCTGTCTTTCGTTGTGCTGTATCGTGTTGTGAATCATTGTACTGAGTTATGTTGTATCGTCCTAAGCTATGCTGTACTGCGTTGTGCTGTATTACGTTGTACTGCGTTGTACTGCATTGTATTGTGTTATACTTTGCTGTGTTGCGTTGTGCTGTGTCGTGTTGTGAATCGTCGTACTGCGTTATGTTGTGTACTCCTGTGCTGTGTTGTTGTGTGTATTGTGCTGTGTGGCATTGTACTGTACTGCATTGTATCAAGTCGTACTGTGTTGTGTTTCTGTAATGCGTTGTGTCGCATTATGTTGTAATGTGTTGTGTGGGGGGGGGTAGTGTTGTATTGTATTGCGTTGTTCCATATATGTTGTATTGTACT
>JADBJO010000711.1:347500-352500 GCA_016801955.1 Conus betulinus | reverse complement strand
CTTATGACGACCTACGTGTCTGTGAAGAGTAGAACTTTCCTGTAATAGCCTGCAGGTTTGTGATGGGTAAAACCTTTCTGTAATGACCTGCAGGTTTGGGAATAGAAGAGCCGCCCAATAACAATCTGAAAGTTTGAGTACAGTTGAACCTTCAAGCAACGACCAGCTGGTGTGGATTCAGGAGAACCTCCCAGTGACAGTCTGCAAGTTTGTGTACAGTCGAACATTCAAGTAACGACCAGCAGGTTTGGGTACAAGGGAACCTCCCAGTAACACGTTATTTGGCCTGCAGGTTTGGGTTCAGGAGAACCGCTCAGTAACACTCTGCAAGTTTGTGTACAGTAGAACCTTCAAGTAACAACCTGCAGGTTTTGGTACAGGAGAACCGCCCAGTAACGATTTGCTGGTTTGCATACAGTAGAGCCTTCAACTAAAGACCCACAGGATTGTTAAGAGGAGAAAGTTGAAGACACAATCTGCAGGTTGGTTAAGACTAGGAACTACAAATAACAACCTGCAGGTTTGTTAAGTGTAGAAATACCTGCAGATGTGTGTAGAACTGAACCTCCAGGTAACAACCTGCTGCTTTGAATTAAGTGGAATGTCTCAACAATGATCAGCAAATCTGTATACAGTTAAACCTCTCATACACGAATAGTATTCCTGTTATACAGTGGAACTCTCAGTAACGCGAGCAGGTCTGTATACATTGGAACCTGTCACAAACGACTCTCCGATCTGTAGCCATTTGAGCCTCTCTCTAGAGTGAACCTCTCTGGTAGGTCTGCAGTATGCTGTGCACCCTCTCAATAACGAAAGGCACATATATATATATACAGCGAAACCTCTCAGTAACGATTGTGTACAGAGCAGTATCCCAGTAACAACGAGCAGATTGGTTTATTAAGGAACTTCCGGGTAATGATCAGTAGGTCTGTGTATAGTGTAGCCTCTCAGTGACGACAGGTAGGTGTGTATACAGTCAATTCTCTGGTGAACGATTTCATAGGTTTGTATACTGTCGAACCTCTCAGTAACGACTGACAGTGGAACCTGTCAATAATGACAGCAAGACGCCCTCAAAGAACGGGTCTGAAATGGGTGACCTTTTGTCGTGGATGGACTGACAAGTCAAGTTCTTTAGTAGACAACATAAAAAAGCAAAATTTTACAGACATGATGAGTCTTGATAAGGAGTGTCTGGCAAAAATGTTTGTTTGTTTGCTTGTTTGTTTCTGTGCACGCGTTTACACACATGACATCGATTTAAGGTCACATTCTATGGACTTGAAGTGCTGCCGGAGTCTGCGCAGAATCCGACCCCAAGAAAATAGTCTTCTCCAGATTGACTGTCTCAAATGGGAATTGAACCCAGTACAATTTGATCAAGAGAACGGCCGTTTTGTCCACTTGGCCAAGGGGACCCCAGACTATTTGTGTCTGTTTTCCCATGCAGACATCGCGCCCGGAAGGGACGCAGCCGGCAAGGATCCAGGGAGGACGTTCTGGACGACAGGGGGAGGCAACTCTAACCGACAGTCCGGCGGCGGAAATGACTACCGCGGTCGACCCAACCAACTTCCGGTGGAAAAGGTGTACGATGACAGCAGCGGCAAGATGGCGCCCTCCGTTTCCCAGCATTCCCTCGCTTCCGCTGCCAGCACGGGTACGCTTCCGGATCTGGTGACTGACGCCGGGGCTCAGGTGAGGAGCGTTGTTTTTTCTTTATCATCATCATCATCATCATCATCTTCTTCTTCTTCTTCTTCTTCTTCTTCTTTTGCAATCTTCTTCTTCGCAATCTTCTTATTCGTATTCTTCTTCTTTGTATTCATCTTTCTTCCCTTTTGTTCTCTTCGGCTGTTGTAAATGTTCAGAAACTCTTACACGCACGTGCATGTGTTTCTTACTCTTTCATGTACAACTGTTTGCATGATGGCTTAAGGCAGTCATTCTCCATTTTCGAAGGAGAGTATTCACCTTTCACGGAAACTCACCCAACACAGATATGAGTCTCGTATCGTTTTACTACGGTGTTTTAATGTTCTTTTTGTGGGTAACCGTGACTAATTAGGCTCAGGCACTAAGCAGATCCCACATCTGTAAACCTGAGAAACATATCTTCCCTGGCTTGTCTCACGGGGTGAGAGAGAAGGAAAGAGAGAGAACGAACGAACGAACGAACGATTCATTTTTTAATGAGGGAAAAAGCGGAATAAGCACAAAATGGCCTTTTTACATCCGGCCCTCAATACAGAGAGAAAGAGAGACAGACACAGAGAGAGAGAGAGAGAGAGAGAGAGAGAGGGGGGGGGGGGGAGGGAGGGAGTACATCATCAGATCATCTTTTTGATCCCTAATCCATAGAGGCAATGTTTATTTGTTTGTTTCCAAGATTTATAAGATTCTAAAAGGGTAACAGTTGAATCAGGAGTCTCTCTCTCTCTCTCTCTCTCTCTCTCTCTCTCTCTCTCTCTCTCTCTCTCTCAAACAACTGACAAACATTCAGAAGTTACACACACACACAACACACACTTGACTAAAAACCGGCTATACAACTGAGCTGACGCAGTTTACCCCTATTGTCACAGAAATTTAAAACCGGTCCCACGCATGTGCATTCAACAAGCCTGAATTTTTCTCTCCTTCTCTCGTGTTAACGAACATACCTCGTGAGGTCAACAACATCCCTACCCCATTTCCTACTCCGGCCCCAAAACATATCTATTACTGTTGTCAGATCCCCCCTCTCTCCTCTCCCCCCCCCCCCCCCCCCCCCCCCACCTCCTCATCATAACCGCTCCACCATCACCATCACACTCCATCCTCGTTAGCCTGCATTCGTGACTCCTCTAACCCTCCTTCTCCTTCCTTCCTTCCTTCCTTCCTTTTCCCTTCCCCAGGACTCTAAACAACAACAACTAACAACAACAACAACAACAACAACAGCAAAAACAGCAGCAGCGTTACCAAGGTGCCAGATCGGGCTACATCAGCCGGGTCCAGGACATCGACAGCCTGCTGAAGGAAGAATGCTACCGACCTCAGGCCCAAAACATCCTGGACGCCCCAGTCCCCCCCACCTCCCATAACCCCCTCAAACCCTCCCCCGTCCAGTCCCCACCCCCTTCCTCTGCCACCCGGCCTAACAGCCACGCTTTCGAAAACTCCTCCTCAGCGGGTCAGGGTCATAATAAGGGTCGAGGGGGCAGCGGCGGCGGTGGTGGTGGGCCTGCCAACAATCACATGCGCCCGTTGATCGACGTGGAGGACCAGGAAGAGAAGATGGAGCAGCAGCGGGCGTCGCAGCAGCCTCTGAACGCGCCCCCGCCTTCCACCCCGACGGGCAAACGGGGCAAGGTCAGTTTTAGCGGGTGTTCACAGGCGGGGTGGACACAATCCACACAATCCATCTCAGGTTATATCGCAGACCGGGGAAATGAGCCATTGCGGGACAGTGGGAAAGAAGGTCTGTCTAGCAGTATGCTGAAAGCTTCTGAACGACTACATGTTAAGAGGGGCCTCGAAATTGACAGGATTTTTTTTTTTCAAAAAGGATTCGAAATGGCACCATCTAACAGTGAATTTGGTATTCTGCCTCTGAATTTTTTGTTTCTTATATATTAACGATCTATTTTTGTTTGTCAGTTCTGGTTCGTAGCGAACTCTCAGAAACCGATATACTGTTGTTTTTTTTATGGTTTAGACAATAAATGCTTATTTTGAATAGCTTGGGAGAAAGGGAAAAAAAAAAACTCATTTGACCTTGACCTGGACTCAAGGACACAGAAAAAAAATGCGTTTCTCATTTTTCAGATTGTTTCTCTGAAACATTGCATTCGTTTTAAAGACATGACATACAGATGCTTGGCTGAGAATTCCCACAACTTTGTCAATGAATGACCTTGGCCTGGTATCAAGGTCACAGGGAAAATGACATTCTCTGTGTCCATGAAAATATATTTTTAAAAGAAATGGACGCTGGGAAGGAATGAGGATGTAAACAGGGGGGAAATGTAATTTCTGTCTTGCAAATCATCCAAGCTGAAAAATAAAGTGAATCTTCCATATTGATACAAAGACATGTGGATCAGTGAGTGCCCTATTATTCATTATGATACTGAACTTAATGTCGTGGTGTTCTTGCCTGTAACTGCATTCACCTTTGACTTTTGAACTGTGGCCTTTCCTGTCCTGATTAACTCGATATCACTTTGTTTCCGGTATCTCTGGTGTTCCATTCAATTTCCCAGTTATTGTATTTTTCGGTTGTTTATTGTTTCGGTTTAACAGACTAAGGTCTTGTGATGTCCCGGACTTGACTTTGTTTGCTGGATGGTCCTTTAGCCTTTGTATCCGTTCACCCAACTCCTGTTGATTTTATATCGAAGCTAACCTCTGCATCCGTTGAATCAAAATCCTATTGTGGTCTGACTCTGTGCCAAATTATTGAATCGATTCAGCGGATTTATTTAGTTACGTTGAACTTGGAAGAATCGTTGTTCCATAATAGTCTGTCGATTTGGTGGCATTAGAAACACAAGGAAGAAGGCTGACTTCAGATTTTCTCGTCAATTCTGATAGTATTGATGATGATGATGATGATGATGATGATGATGGGTGACGACGACGACGACGGTGACGACGACGACGACGACCACGACAACGACGACGACGACGACGACCACGACGACCCACGACGATGATGATGATGATGATGATGATGATGATGATGATGATATAATTAATAAGCTCCATTGTTGTTAGGAGTGTGGACTGCGTCTTCTGAGAAGGGGTCTTGTCTCAAACAGTAGTGCCGTCCTCATGACGTGAGTTCAGTTTCACGTTCTCCAGTCTACACAGAAGACCGTAAAGTAGATGCAGGCTTTATCAACTTTGCTCAGGGGAAAGGATCATTACGCATGTACGCAATTAAATTATACACTGACTCGCCATCACCACATTCATCATCTTTAATTTAATGTACAGACTCTCGACTA
>JADBJO010000711.1:332500-337500 GCA_016801955.1 Conus betulinus | reverse complement strand
GAGGGAAGGAACACACACACACACACACACACACACACACACACACACACACACACACACTCTCTCTCTCTCTCTCTCTCTCTCTCTCTCTCTCTCTCTCTCTCTCTCGTCTCTCTCTCTCTCTCTCTCTCTCTCTCTCTTACGCTCACACACACACAAACGCACTCACACAACACACATACGAACACACACACACACACGCGCGCGCGCGCGCATTCAGGCCTTCCCATCCACGGTACTTTATAATACTCCAATGTAGGTCTGTCCAAATCCGTTTGTTTATATAGGCTACACGTAGTTATCAGTTGGCTTGAATTGAGTTGTTATTAAAACAAAGAATTATGAATACCTCGATCGTCGCTGGCCATTTCGTGGTATGTGTATGTGTTCGCGCGCGCGGGCGCGCGCAGTAATGTGTGTGTGAGCGTAAGCGTGCGTGAATGCGTATGCGCGCGCGCGCGTGAGTGTGTGTGTGTGTGTGTGTGTGTTCGCGCGCGCGCACGCGTGCACCTCGCCTGCCTGTCGTATGTCTGTGTGGCCGGCCCACATCCGCTTGCAGGACTCCTGTCCAAGGGAGATAATTAAAGTGTCGACACCATGAGATGCACATAAAAGTCAACGGTGATGACACCTAATAAGCATCCCGGTATAAAAGGCCGAACTCTACCCCCCTGGCTGTCTATATACCGAATATAAAGAAACTTACGTTACTCTAACCCCCGGGTTTAAACCAGCCAAGTCATGTTATACTCTTCCTGGCCGGAATACCCCCCCCCCCCCCCCCCCCCCCCCCCCCCCCCCCCCCCCCCCCCCCCTGTGGACACATTTCTTACCCAACTTGTCTATATCACTGTATTTTGCGTGTACTACTTCTGCATACGCTCACCGTTTCTCTGCTGCAGGTTCATATCCGGGGTATATTCTGGCCTAGGCCCGTTAAAGCTACTTTGGGCGGGGCAGAGTCGGCCTGTTACACCCGGTAAAGGAGAAACCTAAATATAGTCATGACGTAATTAGGCCTTTTTGACCCGAAAATTTCAACGATCGAATTCGTGATTTTGCCATTACGTAAAACCAAATGAAGATCAAAACAGAACGGCTGTCATCATGCCTGTAATTAATATTGCCATAAAGCTTCTGCTATGGTTACACACACACACACACACACACACACACACACACACACACACACACACACACACACACACACACGCACGCACACGCACACACACACATACATACACACACACACACACAAACACACACGCGCGCGGCGCGCGCGCGCACACACACACACACACACACACACGCGCGCGCGCGCGCACACACCACACACACACACACAATCTCGTCCCCCCCCCTCCCTCTCTCTCTCTCTCTCTCTCTCTCTCTCTCTCTCTCTCTCTCTCTCACACTCACTCACACACATGACATGTGCCCTGTGCAACTTTCACAGGAAGTCGGGCTTATGTGTGATTCATACTTTGACCGAGACAGTCTTTATTCAGGACAACAAAAAAAAAAAAAAAATACCACCTGCAAAAGCAGGTGAGGCACTTCCGTCCCTCTCTGCGGGTTAGCATACGGAATCAACAGTCTTTTGAACTAGTAAAATACTTCTAAAAGCCTTGCACTGACGAACAAGTTGCGAATATTTCTGACCACCAGAGTTTAGCATAATCAAATATATATCGGCACTCTTTCGCTCTCGTCGTCACACCTCTACCCCGCCCACCACCCGGCGCAGAAATACAGCTGCGTCACACAGCGGGGTCAGGGGCTACAAATGTGTGACAGCCGCGCGGTCGAAGCGAAATCTTTCGCCCCAAACATGGCGACGCTTGCATGTCGCGTCCAGTTACTTGACGACCGAGACCCGTTCGCTAACACCAACTTCCCGGAGCCTACCCGGCCTCCATCGCACACTTTCATCCTCAGTGTTCCACTCGTAAATCAGATTGGGGGAGTACATCGTCTGTTAGAAGCTCCACATCGGGTAAGTTTTTTGCTTCGTCGTTTTTTTTCCCCCCAAAAGTTTTCCTCGAGTGCGTGTTCTTTCAGTGGTGTTGACAGTTTTATGATCTGGCCTTCAGCAGACGACAGAACGTTCGACCTGTCGTCGTTCAAATTCCTTTGTATGGATCGGTGGGAAAGTGGATAGGATTTTATTTTTTGTTGGTCAAGTTTGAATGAATGTGTCTGGCGTTCAGATTTTAGTTTTCTGGCTTTAGAAAATTATTAGAATTTAACTTCGGACAGATACGGTGATCCATAGAAACATTTCATCAAGTTGTATTGTGTGACAATTTGGCTTTGTCGGCGATGAAGCCGTTACCCTGGTCCCATTCAACTGATGCGATGATAGTGCACTATCTGCTTAGAGCCACACACCATGCATAATAATACACATACCTGTATATGCACATAGTGACACACACTCTCTCTCTCTCTCTCTCTCTCTCTCTCTCTCTCTCTCTCTCTCTCTCTGTCTCATACACACACACACTCTCTCTCTCTCTCTCTCTCTCTCTCTCGCACCAAATTTCAGCTCTCACACATATTGCTTGAAAAACAAATACACGCTGTCTCTAAAATTACACCCTTTTTCACAAAAATGAACACACTGTCTCTAAAATACACCCTTTTTCACACTAAATATGAAATCACAGTTTTCAGTAATACATGTGTTGTGAACATGCAAACACAAACACTTGTGAGCACACATTTATCTGCTACACATGTATGCCTGCAGGCTATGTTTACATTCACTAATATGCACATCTTACACAAAATGTGCATACATGTGTTGTGAACATGCACACAACAGACACTTAGACATACATTCTGCAGAAACACTTCCACACATTTGTGAGCACACCATCCCCAGGCTATGTTTACATTCACATGTGCACATAAAACAAAATGTGCACACATTTACATGAAGTTGGAGTAAACTTAGACATGCATTTCTGCAGAAACACTTCCACCTCCATCCACCCTTTCCCACACACACAGTTATGTGTGTCATTTTCATTTGCAATACACTTGTGCATGCGCACATATGCATACACACACACGCTCGCACACACGCACGCAGGCATACACACACACACACACACACACACACACACAACTACTTACTTCTGTCTCTGTCTGTCTGTCTGTCTCTCACTCTCTCTCTCTCTCTCTCTCTCTCTCTCTCTCTCTCTCTCTCTCTCTCTTCTGAGTTTCTCTCTTTCACCATTAGCACCACACACACACTCACACACACACACACACACACACACACACACACACACACACACACACACACACACACTCATGTTAAGCGAAAGGCCACTGGAAAGAAAAATTAAATTTGCTCTCAGACGCAGGCACACACATGCGTTTGTGTACATGTGCATGTATGTAAGCACGTTCACTGATTCAGGAATCCATACATAAGAACATTTTGTGTTTAGTATGAACTAACCCTAACTCAGTAACTGTATTCTGAAAAGCGCACGCAGGTTTATCAATTGATTACCAGTATGATATAAAAAAAAAAATCACTGAGAACATGGATATAATAAAAACCCTAAGCCAAATGAATAAAGATAGAAGCCAAAGATGATTGTCATTCACCTCAGCAGTATGCACACATACATGACTAGTGAGTAATAGAACCACACTCGATAGACTGAGAGTGCTGATTCAGTATTTGATTAGCTCAGTCAGCAGTGAAGGCCAGATACGCATACACTTGACCTGGCTGTCCAAACAAGACAGAAACCTTACTATCATACAATTGCCCAGTGTCTGAAACCTTAACAACTTTTTTTAAGTGTACACACTCAAGATGCATGATTGCAGTTTTACTATCTCAAACATATAGGATTTCTTTTAATTTATTGACCCTGCTTTAGTTAGAAAAGCGATCCATCTTGCAGTTGCACATTATTGGTAAGATTAAAACACACCTTCTTTAAAGGTTTAAAAATAAAATCTTAGAACTTCTAGTTCTATAGTAGTAACTAGTATCAATGTAATTTGGAAAACCAGCCATGTTACTGAATTGTGAGTCATCTTTCTTGATACGAGGACCTAAAGTTGAATGCATGTTTACACACACACACACACACACACACACACACACACACACACACACAATCACACTCACACACACACACACTCACTCACACACTCACTCACTCAGTCACTCACTCACACACACACACACACACACACACACACACACACACACACACACACACACACACACACACACACACACACACACACACACACACACACACACACACACACAACACACACACACACAGACACACACACACGGAGACACACACACGTACACACACACACACACACACACACACACACACACACACACACACACACACACACACACACACAGAGAGTCTACCATATGGCAGATTTTTTTTTTTTAGTGCTGCCAGTTCTCAAGGTTGGTGAGGTTTTGCCCATGGAGTCTAGAATGAGATCCAACAGTACATTACCACTGAGACTGCTATAAATAACACAATAACAGCTCTAAAGGAAGAATGCTTTGGAATTAAAAAGAGTTCACTGTACATAGTGCTTACACTTGAATGGCAGGGACTCTGCGAAACTGTGTCCTGAAAATGAATGGCAGTAAAACTGTCCAGTGTGTGTGTGTGTGTGTGTGTGTGTGTGTGTGTGTGTGTGTGTGATTTTCACTGATTGGTGTGGTACGGATATTTTCCCCTTTAATTTCCCTTTTCTCATTCACTTAATGGATTGGGGGGGAGGGGGGGGAGAGAGGGGTGTGACAGCATTTGGAAGGGGGGGGGGGGGGGGGGGGCGGGGGGCGAAGTGGTGGTCCTCTTGGGAAAGGGATTCCTGGAGAGGGTGTGGGGGAGAGGAGGAGGAGTAGGGGTTCACTTTTGAACCAGTTTTCTCTCTTGAACTAAGTTGAAGTTGAGTCTCTCTAAGGTGTAACTGTAAAACAACAGAACTAG
>JADBJO010000711.1:320000-327500 GCA_016801955.1 Conus betulinus | reverse complement strand
TGTTGTTGTTTGTTGTTTGTTTCTTGTTTGTTTGTTCGTAACCGAGCGTGACATCGCTAGATCTGCATACCTGAACAGACATTTGATTGATAAGTGACAAGGATCTAGCCACCCTAGATGGAAGGAGATCAAGAGAATTCGTATGAAAGTTTAAGCATGACGATGCAGCAATCAACGGGAAGGTTAAGAAATTCAACCGCGCATGATTGAAGGGGATGGACGTTATCAAAATAGTTGGATTCACGTTTAACGTCGCCGCCCACCCCGGGCGATGCCCATGGAAAAGGGTCGTTTAAAACCACCAGAATCACTACAGCGCATTAATTAATTAAGCACATGAACAGTTTCAGCTCGCAGTCGCGGGGAACGGCTTCAAAGATTTAAGTGTTTGACAGGTATGCAAGGTCGACGATCAGTTGAGAGAGACAGTCAGAGAGGGAGACGGGCAGACAGACAGAGAGAGAGAGAGAGAGAGGAGGGGGGGGGGGGGGGGGGGGGCGACGTCAGCTGAAAGGGAAAGAGTAAGACTTTTTGCTTTAATTTTGTTTTTATTCTGAAAGCCAGAGGACATGCTTTTACCACCAATGACCGAGCCACTCAGAGAGTTCAGACACAGGCGCCTACGAAAGGAACACACGTAGACGAGACTAAAACTGCTCGGATCAACCAAGACTGTTATAGTTGGCTGGGAGAACCTCAAGAGGCACTTTGTCTTGTGGCCGGGGTCACGTCTATCTTGCACGTGCGTGCGTGTGTGTGTGTGTGTGTGTGGTGTGTGTGTGTGTGTGTTTCGTAAATTTGTTGCGTCCTGTGCTGTCGTGTGTGTGTGTGTGTGTGTGTGTGTGTGTTTTCGTGAATTGTTGCGTCCTGTGCTGATATATATATATATATATATATATATATATATATATATATATATATAAACCATGTGACTTCTGTCGCTGCGAAATTAACTACTGGAAAACACGTGCGGATGAGCCGATGGAACAGGATGTTTGCTATTTAAAACCACCATTAACAACGAACTGAAGTCAAGGATGAGTCAGTGTGTGTGTGGTGTGTGTGTGTGTGTGTGTGTGTGTGTGTGTGTGTGTGTGTTCTGTGTTTGGGTTTCTGTTTAGATTCCTTTTATTTTTCCTGTCATTCTTTTTCTTTCTTTGTTTTCTTTTTTTCCTTTCTGCAATATCAGGATTTCTCGTGTCTTCCTCGTATAGAGTCTAGCTGCTTTATCTCTTGAAAATCCGTAATCAAATATGTGATCGTACGCGCACACACACACGCACCACGCACACACACACCACACACACACACACACACAACACAAACTCTCTCTCTCTCTCTCTCTCTCTCTCTCTCTCTCTCTCTCTCTCTCTGGCTCGCCCACTCATTCCCTTCCCGTTTTCCTAGTTCCGTCTGAGGAAATTGGTCACCTTTCGTTTTAGAAATCAAATGTTGCCAGGGTAGCAATCAAGATGATTGTAGTGATTTCCTTACAGTGCGCTCAGATCGAATGGATAATAATATTAGTGATGAAGTGTCATTTATGCAGAAAAATTCCATGTTTCGCAATGGATATGTGTTTGGTGACGAAAAATTTTTTTAGTTTTTTTATACACGTTGTGTCTCGAAATGTTTGAGTGTTTTATCAGGTTGTATCCTCCATCTCCCGTCTGCCCCGTTTCCGCAGGTGTAAAATACACTGTAAGTGTATTTTGTAGATTTTTGTAGGCGTTGTGTGTGTGTGTGTGTGTGTGTGGGTGTGTGTGTGTGGTGTGTGTGCGTGCGCACGTGCAAAGTGGGGTGCGTGCGTACGTGCTAGTGTGGGTGTGTGGTGTGTGTGCGCGCGCGCGCACGCACGTTTACACTCACCAACACACAAATCATGATAGTGATGGCACACCCAATGTGTAGGTAGGTACTCAAGGTCTGGACAAGCGCGCTGGGCTGATGTGTAGGTCAGACAACTGCCCAAGTCGTAGCCATGAGACCTTCTTCTTCAATTCTCTCACCTTAGTCATTGATTTATTTGTCCATCAACTTTAAATCATGCGCAGTGTGGGTGACAAACCTTAACGGATGGGATGTACTAATGTATGGCCTAGTCCGCCTGCAGTGGCACATCCTTGATGAAAATGAGACTCTGTGTGTGTGTGCGTGTGTGTGTTGTGTGTGTGTGGTTGTTGTGGTGTTGAGTGTGTGTGAGTGTGTGGTGTGTGTGTGTGGTGTGCGGCGCGACGCGCGCGCGGTGTGTGTGTGTGTGTATGTATGTGTAAGGTCTTTCTTCGAGACAGGACTTTTTCCCCTTGCGTTGTGAGAGTCAGGAAGAGGCTCTGTACGGGTCGGCTAGGGAATAACTCTCCTCTCTCCTCTCTCTCTCCTCTCCTCTCTCTCTCTCTCTCTCTCTCTGTGTGCGTCTCTTGTGTGTGTGTGTGTGTGTGTGTGTGTGTGTGTGTGTGTGTGTGCCACAGGGTGTGCACAAAAGTCTGTGTTAAACGATCATGAACGTTTCAACAGTGGAAAGCGCCATTGTTTTGTTGCTTCTTCCCTTTTCTTCTTTTCAGGTTCGTTCATTATTTGATTACAGCAACGTATGTGCACGTACACAAGCACGCGCACACACAGGTATACGTACATGGAGACACGCACACACATACACACCACACACATACACGCACCCACGCACAACACACACAACACACACGCACACACGCACGCATGTATGTCATGTACATGTACACACACACACACACACACACACACACACACACACACACACACACACACAGAAGAGGCAGGCACGCCGCACGCAGCGCACGCACACACACACACACACACACACACACACACACACACACACACACATATGCAACTCCACACACACACGCAAATCACACACACACACACACACATGCACTCACACACGCACGCACGCAATGCACGTACATTCAGCAGCACGACCTGCAGGCAAAGCTCACTCAAACTCAGTAGTGTCGATCGCCTTCTTTCCTTCCCCCATACAGCAACACTATGGCAAGCAAGCACCTTGGTTTGGTCTCCTGGAGGAGAGACAGTGAACGGCGGGTGGTGGTGATTGTTCGTGGGTCAAGCTGAAATGTTGTGTATTGATCAGCGGTTCCGCTACAGCTTGGTGTCCGACTGTCGCTTTCGTGCTGACAGGCCTGGCTGTTCATGCCGGAACAGTCCCACCGAAGTGACAAACAGTCGCACCGACTGTCACGATCAAGGTTGCCTACCATAATTTCATTGTCGGGCCGGTGCCGGCGTGTGCGCGTCTAGAGAGAGAGAGAGAGCGAGAGAGAGAGAGAGCGGAGAGAGAGTGTTTTGTGTGTGTGCGTACGTGTGTGGTGTGTAGGCTATGTGGTGTGTTGTGTGTGTGTGGGCGTGTGTGTGTGGGGGGGGGGGGGGGGGGGGGGGCGGCTTGCGCGCGGGCTACACCACCGCCAAAGCAGTGGAACTCTTGTCATATTTGCACATTGACAGGCGCGCGGGGAAAGTTAGGACAAGCACTCACATACGCACGCACTCATAGTCATACCACACACACCACACACCCACACAAACACACACACACACCACGAGCGCACACACACACACACGAGCGCACACGCACGCACACACAATACACACGCGCGCGCGCGCATACAAACACATACATAAACACGCATACGCACACACAACTCAGAGAGAGAGAGAGAGAGGAACAGGAAATGAAAGAAAGAAATCGACCCGTTTCTTCTCGCCCCGCTGAGCTGCCGTTGTTATACCCTGGTTTCTTCGCACCCGACGCCCACCACCACCTCTTTCGCTTCAGAGAGCCCGGCGAGTCCAACGGGCTCCCACGACCTAACGCGAGTTACTCTAGACTGAGACACAGCTGTCAGCGTGTGCCAGGCAGGAGAAGTAAGCCGATTTAGGTGGCCCAGTGAAGTGAGTGCATGCCGTAGAATGCCTCCAGCATCCTCCTTATCCGGGCCGCCTAATACTAGCAAGAAAGTCATGGTCCATGTCTTCACTCTCCCTCCGGTGGTGGTGGTGGTGGTGGTGGTGGTGGCTGCTTCATTGATAACAATAGCCTAAGAGGACACGGGCCTCATTGATCGAATCGATTTGTTGCATGTAAATCCTCAGTCGGGGGGGAGGGGGAGGCGGGGGGGGGGGGAGGGAAATCCTGTCGTCGAAGTTGTGGCTAAGAAAGGGCACGCGGAAAGAACTCGGACCTTAATTAATCAAGTCGAACGGTCTCCCCCCCCCCCCCCCCCCCACCCCCCCACCCCCCCCTTCCGCAGATTCCATCCTTTTGCGGTGTTGAAGATAAAGTTCCTGACTTGCGTCGAATGCTTCAAAGAGCGAAAGATCAAGAACGAGAGAGAGAGTTCCCTGGATGTGCCTTTTGATACGAGCCGCACGTGTTTAAAACATTCTATATCTCGATTTTTAACGTGAACACCAGCGGGAATCGTTGTATTGCGGTGCATTTTTAATTAAAGTCCATACCTCTGTCCAACAGCGATACCAACAGTCATTTCGTAAAAAATCCCGTTGATTGGTGTCGTGGTGTGTGTGTGTGTGGGGGGGGGGGTGGGGGGGGGGGCGAGGGAAAGAGAGGACGCCCAAAGGGAACACACTCGAACTCCACTAAGCCGATACGCTTTGCATTCGCAGGCGAGGAGATGAGAGAGAGAGGAGAGCGAAAGACAGACAGGACAGACAGGACGGACAGAACAGCAAGGGACGATGGGAAGGAGCGGACACACCAGGCGAGAAAATCGCTGCCAATGACGCCGGATAATGCGCTGTCTTCGCAGGAGAGAGAGGAGGAGAGAAACGACAGAACAGCCAGGAACGACAGAAGGACAGAAGAAGAGACAGTACAGACAGACAGACAGACACCGTATACCGACAGGACAGCCAGGGGGTATGGGGCGCGGGGGAGAGGACGGACGCCCACGGGGCCGCTACTCACCAAACCAAGCCGGTACGGCTCTGTCTTTGAGGATGTGTTGGAGATTTGGAGTGAGAGAGACAGACAGACAGACAGGCAGGGAGGGACGAGGGGAGGGAGGGGAAGGGGCACCCCGAGCAAATTCACTTCACTAAGCCGGTAGGCTCGTCTCTGCAGGCGGCAATCACTTTGTTAAACCCCTTCGGCTGCCGACCGATCTCTTCGCTTGTTATGTAGGCCAGCAGGAAGCCTCCTACATTCAGTCTTACCCCTCCTTCCTTCTCCTCTTCTTACCACCTGACAGCGTTCTAGCAGGATCTGTGTGCCCCTTCCTCCCCTGTCCCCGTATCTCCCATCCTCTCCACACCGCACCTACATCCATATTATGTCTCTGTCTGTATGTACTGTCTGTCTGTTCTCTCTCTCTCTCTCTCTCTCCTCTTCTCGACTAGAGAGACACGCGCGCGGGCGCGCGCACCACTCGCTCTCTCTCGTCTCTCACGCACCCACACACACCAAACACAACACAACACACACACACACACACCACAAATACCACCACACACAAAACACCACAAAACACAACACAAAAAACACAACACAAAAAAACACAACACAACACAGCCACATCAAAGATACCATACAAACACTCGCGCGCGCAACACACACACAAACACTCTCTCTCTTCTCTCTCTCTCTCGCTCTCTTCTCTCTCTCTCTCGTTCTCTCTCCACAGACACAGAAACACGCACACACAACACAGCCAACACGCACACACCACACACACACACACAAACACCACACACACACCACCACCACCACCACACCACCACACCAGCAAACACAACCCAACACAACACACCCCCACACACACCGTCACTGACCACCCCAGCGGATAATCGATTCGTGCACACTATTGGATTGTGGCCTGTTCGTTCAGCCGCCGGTTTAATTATTGCCACCTGCTTTGCGGCCGACGTCCCGCCCATTTAGCGTTCAGTGTTCGGCCTCTTCGGTTACTGATCAATCGTATCATATTCCCATCTAACCGCCTGCTTGGCATCATCCACGTCGAACGATGCTGGCCGTTCCTGTTGCAGGCAAACATAGCGGTCGGAGATCGCAATGTTCATAACAATAATTATGGTATTTATAATGCGCAAATCTTGATAAAATCAACTCTGAGAGCAGGGAAAAAAACAAACAAACAAACAACAAACAAAATAAAAATATCTACACACACACACACACACACACACACACACACACACACACACACTCACGCAGAACACACGCACACACAAGCTGCACATGCTTTACGGCTCTAAAACAAAGGATGAAAGGAAAATCATGTACAAACTAATATCAACCATAAATATTAATGCACACACACGCACCACGCTGTGGGCCATTGGCTCTAAAAACACACCTACTTCAAAAAGAAGAAGACATGTACAAATATTGAGGACATAGTACAGCCCCCCCCACCCCCCCCCCCCCCCCCCCCCCCCCCCCCCACACACACACACACACACACACACTCACCAGACACACAGACGCACACACACACACACACGTGTGTCGTGAATCTAACCAAAACTATCGTAAGAGAGGGGGAATATATGCATGTAGATATTGAGTAAACTGGTTAGATAGTCAGGGGCTGCATTGTTGAGGGACTTGTAACAGATAGTGTCGAGTTTATAGTGTATGCGTTTGGATACAGGAAGCCAGTGAAGTTGTGACAGAAGAGGGGAGATGTGGTCAGTCTTTTTCTTCTTGAGTACAAGGCGTGCGGCATTGTTTTGAATGCGTTGTAGGGTGTGAATAGAGGATTCATTGACACCAGAAGGAGTGAGGTGCAGTAGTCGATACGAGACATAATGAAACAGAGGACAAGTTTGACAGTTGCTTCGGTAGAAAGATGTTTTCTGATCAGGCTGATGCGACGAAGGTGGTAGTAGCAAGATTTGGCAGTTTGGGTCACAAAGTTTTGCATGGAAAGCCCCCCCCCTCCCCCACCCCCCCACCCCCCCACGCCCCAGCCTCACCCCCCTCTGTCCGACTGTTTCTTCCTCCCTCCGTTTTTTCTCTTCTTCGTCCCCCCCCCCCCCCCCCCCCCATTCCTTTCCCTTTCCTCTCTCTTTTCGTTCCTCCCCCCCCCCCCCTCCCCTTCCCCCGTCCCTCCACTCCCGCCCCCACCCGTTCCTCACACCTGCCTCCCTCCATTTCTCTATTCTTCTCTCTCGTTCTTTACTTTTCCTTTTTTTTCTCCCTCCGGCCCTAACACCCCCCCCCCCCCCCCCCCCACCCCCCCCGTCCCCTCCCCTCCTCAGTTTCTTCTCCTCCTCTACTCTACTCCCCCCCTTCCACCTCTCTTCTCTCTCTATTTGTTCTTGTTTTTTCCCCATTTTCGTTCTCCTCTTCCCTCTTCACCCCGTTTTTTTTTTTTTTTCTTTCTCCTCCACTCCTCCCCCCTTCCTCATTCTCCCCCCCCCCCCTCCCCCCTGCCTCTTTTCTCTCTCCTTGCTTCCTCT
>JADBJO010000711.1:315000-317500 GCA_016801955.1 Conus betulinus | reverse complement strand
TGTCTGTCTGTTTGTCTCTCTCTCTCTCTCTCTCTCTCCTCTCTCTCTCTCTCTCTCTCCCTGCCTCTCTCTCATGCATGCTTGCGCACACGTGCACGTACGCACGCACGCACGCGTGTACACACACACACACCACACACACACACCACACACACACACACACACACACACACACTATTTTGACGACTCCCTAACGCATCAGTATAGTAACAGGGGCTTTGGGTCAGTCAGATAGGAAACCTACGTCTTCATGTAAGTTTTATGTAAAAAGGTGGCGGATGACATTGACAGCGTCAGCTTGCATGCAAGGGGCGTGTGTGTGTAAGGGAGCGTGTGTGTGTGTGTGTGTGTGTTGTGTGTGTGTGTGCGCCCGTTGTTGTGTATGGTGTGTGTGTGTTTGTGTGTGCAGTGCATGCGCGCGCACGTGTTTTGCGCGCGCTGTGTGTGTGGCCTGTGGGTGCACACGCGCGCGCACGTGCTTTTGCGCGCGCTTCACGTGTCCTGTGGCCTGCGGTGGAAACACGCGCTGTCCCTGGGGGGGGGGGGGGGGGGGGTGGAAAAGATTGAAAGTAGTATTGAGTTCTGATCCATTATAGGTGATGTTTGTGGATTTTTTTTTATTTTTTTGGAAATTGTTATCGATGGAAAGAAAAAGGGTTATGTGAAAAAATCGAGGGATTGTGATGTTTTTGCACCTGGGTTCGTAGATTGGATTTTACTCTGTTGTTTTTTGCTCTGGTAGATTGTTTTTGATTTATCTTGGATTTTTGATTGGTTGAAGGTGTTGTTGTGGGTAGAGAGTTCACCTTCCATTTTTTGGTCTGTGAGTTTGAGAGTTATTTTTCTGATGTTTTTTTTTTCTCTTTGTTGGACGTTTTTGGAGTGGAAGGGACAGGTGTAGAGGGGTTGGGGGTTTGTGGGAAAAGCCTTGTAGATTTGGAGTTGTTTGGGGACACAAATTTTTTGTTTGTTTGAGGTTCCTTTTTGAATGAGAGTTTTTGGTAAAACAGTTGGTTGTACAAAATTTGATTTTGTTTTATTTGCTGGTTTTGTGTGATGTTTTTCTTTTTTGATGTATTTTTTTTTTTTGTGGATCTTGGATTGTTTTGTTGTAAAAGGAAGGGATCTTTTGAGATGGATTTGTTTGTTTTTTTTTTATTTTGGGGAAGAAAGGTTGGTTTTTGTTGATTTTTTTTTGTTGTCGTTTTGTTGTTTTGGTTTTCTTTTGTTTTTTCTGTTGTTTTTATTTTTTTTGAGATGGTATCCTCTTTTTTTGTTATTTCTTGATGTTTGAGTGGTCTATTCTCATGATTGTGGTTTATCTGGTTTTTTTTGTTTTAAAAGATTTTTTTTTTTTTGGTCCGCTTGTGTTTTGGAATGTTTTTTTTTTTTTCTTGAGGAATTTCGGGATTTTTGTTGAGCGATAGATTTCATCGCTTCGATCTCGTACTCCTTGATCTCTTGCTTTGGTTAGAGTCGGGGTCTTTGTATTGTGCTTCCGCGCAGTTTGAGAAATGGAAAAAATGGTATGGGTCGTTGGGTGGTAGTTGGTGTGTTCTTGTCTATGGTGTTAGTTTTTGAATGTAAAGAGAGATTGTAGATTGTTTTTTTGAAAAAAAAGTTCTCCTGAAAAGAAAAAGAAAAAGTTTTTAGATTTTGGAAAAAGCTTGATTTGATTTGTTTTTGTTTATTGATTTGAGTCGATTGTGTTTTGTATTTGAGATTTAGTGTTTACTTTTTTTTTTGGGAAAAAAGTTTTTTTGGATTTTGTTGTTTTCTTTGGGGATTTTTTTTTTGGTGGATTTTGATTTTGTAGTAGTGTTGATTTCTCTTTTTTTGGTTTTTTTGTTGATCGCTTGCTCTCTCTTCTCTACTCCGTCTCTACTCTCTTCTCTCTCTCTGTGGGTCCCCCAAATTCTCTCTCTAGTCTACTCTCTCTCTCATCTCTCTCGTGTGCGTGTTCCGCCTCTGTCTGTGTCTGTCTCTCTCTCTCGTCGTCTCGTCTCTCTCTGCTCTTCTCTCTCGTCTCTCTCCCCCCCCCCCCCCGCACGGCCCCCCCCCCCCCCTTGCCGCTCCTCTCGGATGCGGTGCTTGGCGCGACGAGTGGTTCGAAAAGCACTGGGGGCACGCGTGTACACACCACACACAACACACTCAAAGAACACACGACACACACACACAACGCCACACACTCGACACAGCCACACCCACAAATAGATTTTGACGACGGAAGACGGCGAAAAGAGTATTGTAAAAGGGGCTTGTGGTCAGTCAAGTAGGAAACCACGTCTTGGATTAAGAACAATGTAAAAAGGGATGGCGGATGACGATGACAGCTTTGGCATGCAAAAAGGGTGTCGTGTGTCTGGAAGTCTCCGTTGTGAGGTGGTGAGTGAGCTCGCAGCTCGCTTGCGCCCGTGCGCATTTAATGCGAGTATATGTGTGGTTGTTCTGCTCCCAGTGGCAGGCGAAAAAAGACGGGGGCTGTTTTTGCGCGAAG
>JADBJO010000711.1:240000-297500 GCA_016801955.1 Conus betulinus | reverse complement strand
CGTGTGTGTGTGTGTGCGAGCGCGTGCGTGCACATAGTTCATGTGCAGTAATGGATCAGTGACCTGTGAAGAAAGTGTTAGAGAGAGAGAGCACATGCACAAGAGAGAAAAGAGAGAGAGAGAGAGCGAGCTGGGCATGGGGCGTGCAAGATATTTTTCATGGGCTTTAAGCGCAGAAGAAAAACGAGACTGATGTGAATGAAATGGATACCCATGTGAACCAAGCTATAGCAGGATAAAACTCCTGACTGGATAGAATGGGACATTGAGGGGGGGGGGGGGGGGGGGGGGAGCGGCAAGGGAGGGAGATTAAAGAATGTTAGTTGGTTTCAAAATTAGTTTGACGGTAGGCACTACATTCTGTCACCACCTAGTGCGCAATCCGCTACTGTAGTGTAAATTAGTCTGTGTCTGTGTGTAAAAGACACGCACGCACACACACACACACACACACACACACACACACACACACACACACACACACACACACACAGAGTCACAGACACAAAGTTGAACATTCACATGCAGACAAGCTTGCATGCTCACAATACACGCACAGACACACACACACACACACACACACACACACACACACACACACACACACACACACACACACACACACACACACAAAGTTGAACACACATATACACATGCACACAAGCATGCATGCTCACAACACACACACACACATGCACGCACTCGTGTGTACACGCCTACATGCACACATACACTTAGATGCGCACATGATTGCATACATACACACACACACACACACACACACACACACACACACACACACACACACACACACACACACAGACAAGGGCGCGCGCATGCACACAAGTGTTCTGACATGCTCACAAACGCCCTTTACCTCAAGGCGTCCATCTCTCCATACACAATATGCAAACAACTAACACTTTAAAAGGTGATGCATTTGACAGATGATTCATTGCATACACACACATATCCATATAGAATCAATCCAAATCCCCCACCTCACCCCCCCCCCCCCCATCTGTCTGTCTGTCTGTCTGTCTGTCTCTCTCTCTCTCTCTCTCTCTCTCTCTCTCTCTCTCTCTCTCTCTCTCTCTCTCTCTCTCTACACACACACACACACACACACACACACTCTCTCTCTCTCTCTCTCTCTCTCTCTCTCTCTCTCTCACTCACATGCACACACGCACAAACATGCACATGCATACACACACATACACACACACACACACACACACACACACACACACACACACACACACACATACATACACACACACTCACAGCTGTTGCACTGCCAAGTGATGCATTTATCCACAACATATGGGGAGGACAACACTACTAACAGGTGCACAGCTGGGCAGTATAGATGACTCAGCGTCATGCCCTATTCCTGGCCCATCGACGTTGAGTTAAACAGAGAGAAGATATCCTCAAATTAAGGTTGCAAGAAGCCAGGATGATGGGTCATTAAACATCTGCATCCCATTATTCTGATATGCTTGTACTGTCCGCAATAAGGGCAGGGTTATTACTAGTGTGGAGCTTATCAAAAGCCACTACATTTTGTATAAAACATTTTATTTAGATGTAATGAGATATGAAAAGGCAGATTTCAGAATCTTGTTAAACTTTTTGGACTGATGTTACGTTTCAGATGTTTTTTGTTTAAGTCAGACTAGATTTCAGATATTCTTGTTAATCCTCTTGAACTCTAGATTAATCAAATTTCAAATGGAATAACAGTGAACTGCCAAGAAAAAGTAGTCAAATGAATCACAAGACAAAACATGACGCGTTTCAACCTCTTAGGTCTTGTTCAGACAAGAAACAGAACACTCAGGACAAGGAAAATGTAGACATTTCAGACTGATTGTCAAGATTCTTGTTCCAAGCTTAACAGGTTAAGTGAAAATGTCAAGTATATTGTTCCTGTTCTGAAAATACAGGTCAGTACTTCTTACAATCATGTTCCTGGAAAATACTAATTCAAAGAAAATTCAAAACAAACCAACCAAATAGCAACAAAAGCAACAACAACAATAAACAAAAGAATAGAAACAAACAAGCAAACAAACCTTGTTTGTATCTTCAGGATTTGTTTGATAGTGTAAGCTTCACAATTTACGACAAATATTGGTTTGATGAATGTGTTGATCTGTTCACTAACAATATTATGTTGTTTAATTGTTTTTTGTTCCAGAAAAACTTTTGAACTCTTCTGGGAGAGAACTCAGAAGGGCACTCTTTTCATTGAAGCAGATTTTCCAGGTCAGTATACAATTGTTTTGTGGTTTGATGGTTTTCCTATATTCAGTGATCTGTGTGTGTAGCTGAGTGTGCATGTATGTACGCACATCTGCGCTCTTGTATGTATGTGTTGCAGGATGTGCATGTATGTATGCACATTTGTTCATATGTATGGGTTTGTGCCTGTTTGTGGCTACATGAAATGTTCTTTTGTTTTCATATATCTCTCTTTTTACATTTCTGTTTTTCTTTTTTGTCTTTTTTATCGGAATGCATATAAGCATTTTGAATTTGACAGATGTCTCACAGCTTTCTGTTTGTCTATTGTTGTTGTCATTATCTGTAGATGTGTGATGCGTGAGTTGAAGAGTGATCGCCTTGGATGGACTGTGTTGTGCAGGACGACAAAGATTTGGTGCATGAGTTTGTCAACAACGATGGGCTGGACTGTCTCATCAAGGTTGGGGCGGAGGCTGACCAGAATTACCAGAACTACATCCTCAGAGGTCAGCAGCTGGGGTTACTCTTTGTATCCTATGCCTGACCAGTAGTTGGGCGTCAGTTTCTGTTCACTCAGTAAAAGTCGAGGGATGGGGTTGGGGGAGTTTGACCATGAATACAAGATAAGTTGGTGATGACACAGCCATGACAAACTGTGTAGACTTTTTAGATGGAAGTTTGAAGAAAAGTTCAAGGGTAGTCAGTTTTTATGCGCTTTTATTCTGACCAAAATAGTAACATTTCATATTTAGCAGGTATTAAGCATTTCACTCCCTGTCCGTAGATGTATCTGCAGTACAGGGATCATTGGGAAAAGAGATGAAACCAGAAACATGTGCATCTCAGTATTGTTTTTTTTTTAAATATATGACTTTTTATTTTTATGAGAATTGAACTGAGAATTCAATAAACTCAGATCAAAACTTAAAGCATAACGCGTTATAGGCAGACAGCGTGTCAAACTGAACTGTCTGAAAAACTACAATTAAGTCAAGAAAGCCAAAGGTTTTAAACAAAGTGGTGAATGATTCAGACTGTGATTTTGATTTTAAAGAACGTTTGTCAAAGGGGCATGGTCAGTGTTTGAATGTATTCAAACAATGTATGAAGAACCTTTGAAAGGAGAGGT
This sequence comes from Conus betulinus, assembly GCA_016801955.1. NCBI lineage: Eukaryota > Metazoa > Mollusca > Gastropoda > Neogastropoda > Conidae > Conus > Conus betulinus. The sequence continues at coordinate 294,118 of JADBJO010000711.1, read as the reverse complement.
TCAAACCACTCCAACATCTGTTCTGGGAGGTACAAAGCCAGGAAGGGAAGGTTGCCCATACTGCAGTTCTGAAAGGGTTAAACTTAGGTTGTGGAAGGGGGTTTTGTTTATGTGGACTGAGATTTGCCGAGGCACGTTTGCTCACAACAAGTTGACATGTACCTGGAAGCGTGTGGCACACAAGTATGTAGAGATGTACATAGACATTGTGTATGCATGCATAATGTGTGTGAACACACAAATATGAACACACTCATATATACGAGTACATGCACGCTTACACAATACTGTCTCTCTCTCTCTCACACACACACACACACACACACACACACACACACACACACACACACACACACACACGTGTGTGCATTCTCAGATACACATACTGACACATACTGACACACATACACACACACGCGCACACACACATGTACGCACACACACACACACATGCACTCACACAAATGTACACTTGCGCGTGCGCACACACACTCACACAAACACACTCACATACACATGCACATACACACACTCTCTCTCTCTCTCTCTCTCTCTCTCTCTCTCTCTCTCTCTCTCTCTCACACACACACACACACACACACACACACACACACACACACACACACACACAATGGATGCTTCCTTACTATTTTCCCCGTCTTATCCACCAATACTTACACTTCATGAGTTGCTTATAAAATCATTTCTCTAGCATGTGTTGACAGTGTTGTGTGGAAATATCTGCACCTTCCAACTTCCTCTCCACCCCCATCCCCTCCCTTCCTGCCCTAAAGAAAAACAAAAAAAAAAAAAAAAGGATAGCATTTTGTGGGAGAGTGTGCTGGCGTTCATTGCATATGTATGCGTGTTCGTATGTATGTATATGTCATGGGCTGCAGCCTAACTTGTGACTGTGTCACTGTGTGCAGCCCTTGGGCAGGTTATGCTGTATGTGGATGGGATGGAAGGAGTCATCCGTCACAACGCCACAATACAGTGGCTCTACACGCTTCTGGCATCCAAGGTACTGAGCCGGCCTGCTGAAGAAAATGAAAATGAAAACTCAAACAAGCCATGGTGACATGAAGTCAGGACTTTTGCCATTATTGATTATGGAAAGAATAAGAAAAAGAAAGGGAGGAGTTTGTCGTCGCCTGGTAAAAACAAGGCTGTATGAACTGTGTCATGTTTACTAACTTCCATCAGCCTTTACAGCAGTGAAAGCAAAATGGTCGGATGAGTAGTTGATTGAAAAGGAAATGAGCTCTTCATCTTTTCTTTCCTTTTCAAAACTTGAACGCTGTTTGTATCTCCTCTCTCTCCCTCTCTCTCTCTCTCTCTCTCTCTCTCTCTCAACTTTGTTTTATATTATTTAGTGCTGATTTGTATGTTTTAGTAATTTGTATTCTTTAGAGCTTCTTGTTTTAAAGAGTATCTCCAAGTTTATAGCATCTCTGTGTAGTATTGCATTATAAAATTGTACTCATGTTTTTCTTTATCTCTGCCCACCCCAGTTCCATCTATTTCTCTCTCTCTCTTTCTTTCTGCTGTGTGCAACCTCCTCCTCCTTCATGCCCTCACCCCTTTTGCAAGTGCCATTAGTCTGTTATATTTACCAATGATTTCCTCTGTTCTTCAACATTGACCTTGTTGCTTCCCCATATCATTCTTTGAATGTTTATGATCGAGGTCCTGTGTTCTTTAGTGTTGGTCTCGTTGCCTCCCCATTTTTGTGTAAGAATAAAATCATTCTCCATCGATCCTTCAAAAATGAGGGGTGAGGCTTTACTGAGAGGTCATTCTTATACAGAGTTTCAAATACATTCTGAATGCATCGGTCATCACCATTTGACAGGGTCGACTGGTGATCAAGACGGCCCTCAAGCTTCTGTTGGTGTTCGTGTGAATACACCGAGTCCAACGCCATGCAGCTGTTACGCGCCATCAACACGGTGGACGCTCGTCGTGGTCTGAAACCCTGGGCCAACATCATGACCATCCTCAGTGAGAAGGATGGTGCTGATTCTGAGCTGCTGGTCTACGCCATGACCCTTGTCAACAAGGTGAGGTACTGGGTGAATATGAACATCAGGCAGGCATTTTTTTTTTTCACCTGATGTTTCTTGTGTTCTGAAAAAAACTGAAGAAAAAAAAAAACTGAAAAGGAATGAAGAAGAAAAAAAGATCTTGTTCACACTGGTCAAAGTGTAGGTGCTGCTGGCTCCTTTTTTTTTTTCTCTCGAACAAGATGGCCTTCCTTTCTTTAATGGGGCTCATCTGTTGTTTAGCTGTATCCACCCACCCATCTTTTCTTTATGACAGATTGTGGAAGACACATTTGATGATTGACTCTTTTAAAGGCAGTAGAACCACTCGGCAATGACCGTCCAAATCCTTGACTGCAGGGTGCTTTCACTTCAAAGCAGATGCCAACAAAATGCTGGGTCTTAAAACTCATGCCTCTGTATAAACCCATTCTGCATTGAAATGTAGAGTCACCCGTGACAAACTAGTCAGTAATTGACTAATAAGTTCTGACTGGTGGATTAAGAGATAAAGGATTAACACAGACTGGCAGAAGAATATAAAAAAAAATGCAAGTTGTTTTCGATAGCGATCTCAGTGGGGAAGATTTTTATGAGGGTGATTTTAATGACTAGCAAATGGTAAGGTAATCTTCTTTATAGCCCAGTTGACCACAAAGGACCATATCAAGGTTGTCACTGTGTTGAAGTCAACCCACAAGTCATTCAAAAAAAAAAAAAAAAGGAAAGAAAAAAAAAAACCTTGTTCACACAACCCTTTAAAACACACCTTCTGAAAACACACTGGAAATCTTTTCTCAAAATCTGTCTTTGGTATATAGTCTTAGATCCAATGAAAAATGTTGATCTCTTTCAGAGAAATGAAAAAAAAATGTTCCAGAGGAGAAAAAAAAAGTATGTAAATGGAAGTGTGAATTTGGAGAGTCTTTACTGCACTGCAAGATTTCTCTCTGTTTGCCTGTAAGCAGATGTATCAATGGCTGGATGTCTTGATGCTTGCACAGGTCATGAACGCCATACCAGAGCAGGACACATTCTACGATGTGGCTGATGCGCTTGAAGAGCAAGGCATGGACCACATCACGCAACGCCACATGGAACGTCAGGGTGCTGACCTCGACCTTCTGACGCAGTTCCAGATCTATGAGGTGAGGTTCAGGACTGTGAGAGCCATAGTTCGGAAGAGATGGGAGGTTGAAATCTGTTATTTTTATGACTATGCAGGCATCCATCCACGCACCAGTGACCTGAGGAAATGGCAGGGGTTCCACTCTAGCATTTGAAAAGGGGTTTATTTCATATCTCTAGCCATAATTGGGGGAGAAAGGTGAGAAGAGGGATATGGATGGAAGGAAGGAGGAGGGAAAGTTGGGGGGGGGGGGGGGGGCGGAAGAGAACTGGAGAAAGTTGAAGGGTGGGAGTGGGGTGGTGTTCATTCCACAGTTGTTTTCAATTTGTTTTGGAAACGTTGGTGACGAGGTGGGGTGGGGGGTGCTCAAGGGATAGTGCTTATTTTTCCACAAGAATAAGATAATGTATTAATGTTTGATGCGTTTTGGCAAGCACATACCAGCATTTTGTTTCCCATAAAATAGATGTAAGGACCATGTTGACTGGCTGGTGAGCGATTTCTTTCTGATACACAGAGATCAAGGGAAGCATCTTGCTGCTCTGAAATGGAAGTGAAGCTGGAACATCCAAAATTTTTCCAATCATAATGTGACTTTTTCTTTTGGACTCATATACCTTGAGACCTTACAGATGCACTTAACTAGTACAGAGTGCAGACACAGGTATAAAAAAAGGAGGAAAACGAGAAAGCAGAACTGTGAAACCAAACCCCAGACCAAACCAAACCACAAAAAAGAAAGAGAAAAGAAAAAGAAGAAAAATCCTATATTAGTTAGAAATGACACAGTAAAATATTGTCATTGGGGTCCTAAGCCTTTTGGTCTAGAACTTCTACATTTTTGTTTTCCTGTATACCTTTTCTTCCGTGTTTCTCACCTTACCGCCCATTTTCATATGGTGTACCAGGCTATGTTTCATCACGTTGTGTGTTACTGAATATTGGATATTGTCATTGGGGTCCCAAGCCGCTTAGTCTTGCATACAGAATGTGACTCATTTATAACCCTCTAAATAAACATTTAACACATTTGAAGCAGTGTAGTGATTTGGATGCATATTTCTACAGTATTTGTAAGTTATGGTGAGAAATGATGCCACTAGAGAAAGCTCTGTTCTCATTTAGACCTAACAGTATTGCCTTACCTGTAATCTGGATATGTCAAGATCATGGAGGGACTTATGTTAGCCTTTCTTCAACAAGAGAACAAAGTAATGTGGCAGGACACTTACCTGGAAATAAGCTTTAGTTATGTTTGAATTTGTCCACACACCCTTTCACAGTTTACCTGTACATGATTTTTTTATTGAAATTTCAGTGCATGGTATATAATCCCTCGTACTAGAGGTGAAATGCAGAAGAGACCTTCCTTTTGCCAACTCCTTCCCACATAACCATTTCATCTAATGGAGAGGGCTAATGGCACTAGGTTCAGCCAATGATACAGACCTTTTTTACAACAATTCTTCGGAAACCTTTGGTAAATCATTCTCAGTGATGTACTGTATTTGTTTTATTTAGATTTGTTTTGCTTTATTTCATTTGACGTGGAGAGTTAACTACAGACAGATTGGAACAGTCTTCAAGTCCTCATTTTATAGACACAGTGGTGATTTATTACCTGAGTACCAGGTGTGTTTACACTCAGTTGAAGGGACCTCTTTGGGCAGCTCGGAACTTGGCTGTTTCATGCAAGTCATATGAATTCATGCAGTAACCCAGCGCTTTATTTTTCCGACAATAACGGAATGGAAACGTCTGTGTGTCACAGAGTGCCCTGAAACACGAAGATGGGGAGACTTCTCCGAAATACCGCAGCTAGAAAACCTGAGGTGAGAGAAGGGACTGTGGTTGGCGGGTATCCTTTAGGGCAAATGAACCTTGCTGGTATCAAGTGTGTTTGATTCATAAATGATTTGGGGATTTGGAAGTGTTCAGACTTGTAGTTTATAGGAAATGGGGACAGCAAGAAAAAAAAAAGGAAAAAAGAAGATATATAAAAAGAAATATATACTGTCCGGCTAGATTACTTTTCTTTCTTCAGGCAACAAGGTAAAGTGCATTGCTGAATAGAACTTTTTTTTTTCTTTTTTGAGGCCACTCGTTGGTCTTGCTTCCATATTTTTCAGGTCAACTACTCCCTAAAGCATATCCATGTCCAGGGTCACCCTGTTGTAATGCTAGCACCTGCAGACCCAAATGAGCTGTGACTAATGAGCTGTCCACTAAAGGAGAGAATATAAGGTAGAGAAGACAGGAGAAAGCATCATGGTCATCAATACTGACTGACTGAGGTCTCTCTTAATGGAGGAGGGTTGGTGGTTTGTAACTGTGTGAACATCGTTATCTGCGCCAGCGGCCATGAGAGTTGTTGGCATCATTTGGTTTCCTTGGAGGTTGTAGGTTGAGTGCCAGCAGAGGCATATTTATGTGTGTGTGTGTGTGTGTGTGTGTGTGTGTGTGTGTGTGTGTGTGTGAGAGAGATTCTTATGTCCCGTCCTTGCAGGCTCCTGCTCAGACTTCAGTGTGCTATGAGCTGAAATGAAAACACTGGAACCACATAGTTGAGTATTACTGGCCTAGTGGGTGCGTGAATATGTGATGTCATTTCAGTGCATATTTTTCCAACACAGGAGTGTGAAGAGATTAATCACAGTATACACTCTTTCTCCTCATGGGCAAATCCCCTGGCTGAGATGGAAATAGATGGGCACAGGCTTAAAGCAGTACAGTAAATGCAGTACATGTACTCTGCAGGCAAGTCCCCAGGATGAAAGCCGAAGGAGAGGTGCGGAAAAGCAAGCGCCACCCCAAAATGAACCGGCCCAAGAGCACACCAGTCATGCCCCCTATGCCCGAAGAGTCGCCAGCAGAGCAGTTTCAACGTAGACGACGGGAACACATTGAGTGAGAGCAGTGTTTCTGCTGCATGCGTATATGTAGAGTAAACATGTTGAGTATGAATGACGTTTTTGATGCATGCATTTCTAATAAAGCAGATTGAGTGAATATGATGTTTTAGCTACACATGCCATCTTTATTTTGTGTGTGTGTTTTTTTTTTTTTTTAATTTTGAAGATTTATTGACAGCAAAAATGACTCGCAGGCAAAAATTACAACCAGGCCCAAGATCATCAGATCACACCTTCAGTCTGGCTTTAGCAAAGTTTGTATAACCATCTCCAGTGAAACAATTTTACAGAGCACAAGCTGGCTGTAGTGTGTCTTGTTAGAATCACAGTGATGATAATGTTGCCCCCATTCATCGGGGTCACATCTGGAACAAAGCCACTCTAGTGGAGCCACGCCATTCTGGTACTTAGAACAAAGTCTCTCTGACCTGGAAAAGAAGTGTTCTCTGGTACTGAGAAGGCAAGCTCTCTGATATCCTGAATAGGGTCACCCTTACAACTGGAACCGTGCCTCTAGGTTCACTCTGGTAGTTGGAACACAGTCACTTTGATGCTTGGAAAAAAATCCTCTCTGTTACCTGGGAGAAAAACACAAACAAACGGTTATGCAAATTCAGATAACTGACAATCGGTTGCTTTACAGAGAGTGGCAACATTTGACTGCTGGAAGGGAGAACACTGGATAAACTGGTCTGACAGTGGATAAGCATATTGACATAACTGATGGGTTTTTACCTTTGTGCAGAAGAGTTCTTGAAAGCATTTGAGCTATATGTGCTGATGATGAGTAGTGCGCAAGATAAAAATGATTGTGAGCATTTATGACGTGCTTACAACTGAATAAGAGAGGGGCCTGAAACATTTTCAAACAAAGAAAAATAGAACAGAAAACTAACAGACAGATGTAAAAGGTATCTGTTTACAAAGATGTGAAAGTGTCTGTTTACAAAGATGTGAAAGTATCTGATTTCTGAAAGTTATTGAAAGTTATAGATAAGAACTGTTTCCCTCTTGGAATGGAAATGGATTGGTATTGTATGCAGAAAAAAAAAAGTGTAAGATATCATGTTGTATTTAAATACAAATTTTTGTTTCAAAATACTAAAAATTTATGCCATGAATACTGAATAATTATCACAAGGGTAAACAGGTCCGGAAATATACCAATATGAAAAGAAAAAAAAAGGATAATAGTATCGCTTTCTCTGTCTCAGCCTTGATGTGGGATTTTTTTTGTGTGTCTTGTCTATAAGCCAGATTAACTTAATTAAATTGGGATCTTTCTGTCTCGTACATACACAAACACACACACATGCAGGCAGGCAGACACACACACACACACACACACGCACGCATGCACGCATGCATGGACGCACACACACACACACATGCACAACACACGCGCAAAAAACGCTCCCCAATCACCCATCCTGTATCTCAGTCATTCGCACTTCCGTTTTATCAATCTCAGTGTCCATTTCTCTCCATCACTGAAACAATTTCTGTGGATCACAGAAACTCCACTCTGCCTGAAGAGGAGCAAGTGTTTGAGAAGGGGAGACGACCGTTGTCAGGGAAGTTCCAGAATGGATCATCGCCACCCAGTCGTAAGTTACCCAGACTGCATTATCTTTGACCCAGTTGATACTGTGTGATGTGTAGATGTATGTGTCATTTTTTTTTCTTCTTTTATGGAAAAAATAGCGGATTAATCGAGAACAAAGGGCATCAGAATAACTAGTGTGCTACTATCATTTTTTTTTTGTTTTTTTGTATGTGGTGTGAGATGGTTGCCAGATCTTAAAGGTGTGGATTTAGGCCAGTGGATGACAGAAAACCGAAATGATTTAATTTTAAAAGATGTTCTTAAGGATGGTGTCTGCTTCTGTCGGTTTTGGCAGTTGATCTGTGTTTCTGTGTTTTGCTGTGTGTTTTTTTTCAGTGATATTATTGGCTGCATTTGGAGAGATGAGCTTTTCTTGTGACGCTGTGTGCTTTGTTGTACCATATCACAGTGAAACCTCTCACTGACAGACATTTCCAGTTGATTCCTCCTTGGAAAGACTTTGTTTTCGATAACATAGTGTTTTTTTTTTTTTTTTTTGTAAAAGAAAAGTAGATTTATTCACATTTAAGTCTCCCTCCCACCTGAGACTGCAGTTTTCAAAGGATTACTGGAGGTCACTTTTGAGAGGTGCCACTGTTTTGCGTTTGATTGATGGGATGGATGTGTTGTTTGGGCCAGGCATCGCATATTCTGGTCCATGCAGTGACAGCAATTCATTTTGAAACGTGGGGTTTTATTGCCTGTTTTTTTGCTTGCTTTCTTTGGGTGTGGGGGGGGGGGGGGGTTGTTTGTTGTTTTTTTGTTATGCTGTTGACTCTACTTCAAGCGCACATTAAATCACAAACATTAATCATGACCATCTTTAAACCATTTAAAAAAGAATATTAATGCTGTAATTTATAGACTACACCTCCCTTGATTTTAAAGAATAAGCCTATTTCATCCATAAACAAAATGCTGTGTTGGAATTTCTTGCCCTTGTTATACTTTGGAAAAATTAAACATGGCGCGTTGGCCTAGTGGCTAACACTTCAAAACATAGCAAGTGAGGAGATCCTGATTCAAGTCTTCAGTGATCTTTTTTTTTTCCTCCCCTTTCTCCACTAGATCATTCGCTTTGTGGCGGATGCTAGTCTTTCAGTTTGAAGGATAATTCCATATGGGGCATACATGTTGCACATGCAAAAATACTTTTGACAAGAAAAGAGCTGTTTCTCGCAAAATCATGTATAGAGATTTGTCGTGTCAGTAAAGAAGTGTATTCACAGACAACCAAAAAAGAAAAACAAAACAAACAAACAAACAAAAAAAAAAAACACACACAACAACATACACACATGGCAGCAGGTCCTGGGAAAGGTTTAATTTCACATTTGAAAATTTCTTACATGACACAGTGCTTTCATTATGCACGTTTCATTCGGTGCTTGTGCTCATTAGACCCAGACTAATCACCAGATTTTGTTTACATATAATATAAACTGAATTGTATTCTTTTTCTTTTAAACCAAGACTGATTTGAGAATCTTTCACATGCAGTGGAAGGGAAACGGAGTCAGCTGTGCCTATCTTTTTCTCTGTCTCAGTCTTTTTGTGTGTATGTGTGAACAATGCATTTGTTGTATTGGCTAAAGAGTGTGGCTTCAGACTTTATTGGGTTAACCGACTGGTTGTGCATTGAACTGATGTTTGTGCTGTTGGCAGCTTCTCTTTGTTCTCTTTAATTTTGTGGCACGCGTGTTTGATATTATTACCAAATCGAAATTTTTGTCGATTCTAAAAGGTACCATTTCTGTTGAAAAGAAAACACTAAACAAGAGCAATGGCTTTGGTCAGGAAGAAGACGGTGACAGATTGCTTCAAGACAGTTGTGTGGAGCACATGTTTCATCAGCTTGCCCACAGCTTAATAAAAGTTGCAGCTGTGTAATAAGAAAACGACCAACAGTTGAACAAAAACAAAAAGAGGACGCAAATAAATCCAACAGCATTATTGCATTGTTGTATCCACAAGTGTGTGGGTGATCAATTTTGGAACATGTAAGAATTCAGAATGCATTCAATGAATCGAACATCTTGTGTTATGCTCCCATGTCTTACATTTACCCTTGCATATAGCTTAACAGACTTTAAAAAAAAAAAAAAAACAGTGGTTTACTTGAAGAGGTGAATGTGTAACAACAGCTTTGAAGTACAGATGTTGGTAAGAAAAACTAACTGCAAGCTTTGTGTTCTCCATTCTCATGTGATGGATGTGCATGGTTACCCAGGCTATCTGGATGTGGACGACGACACCACATCTGTGTCGATGGTAGAAGAGTCCAGCACTGCTGCTGGTGAAGACGAGTATAACACATGCACAGAGGAAGAAATGTCTATACTGTGTGAAGATGGTAAAGGGTGACAACTCACCATCACTTTTGCACTTTTCCAGACTTCTCTGCCCTTGACTAACTAACCAGTCCTTCGGCAGACTAGTGTGCTGTCCTTTGTCTTCACAAAGTACTTGTTTTCTTGATATGATCATGGAAGAGTCCTGCGTCTGCAGAAGTTTACAACATGTATTCCATGACATGAAGTCACCTAATGTTGACCACCTTCATTGCCTGTGGTTTGCTAACATTGCATAGCTTAGACGAGAGCTTAATCTTTAAGATGCGGATGCAAGATGAAGGAAATTATGAGGTATGATTCATCAGTTTTCTTGACATCACAAAGATATGGGTCACAGTGTTTTAATCAAATGAGGTTTTTAACATGTGTGTAACTCACTGTGTGATTATTAGCCCATATAGATGAAATGATCCAGCTTTGCACAGTGATAACAGTTCAAAAAGATTAGAACACCTCGGCTTCATTATTGTATGGGAAGGGTTTTTTTTTTTTCCCAGCAATTTTGCAGTGTCTGGAGTCTGCTGGACTGGACTTTCTTTCTTTCTTTTTTTTAAACAACACATTAAACATGATTTTATGCCTTAGGTTCACACAATACTTAATATGCTGTTGCTGGACATGGAATCAGCTGTTCAACTGTATGTGTGATGGAATTGAAAATGATTTGAACTTATCTATTAGATGTGGACAACAAGACTATTGGTTAAGGACTGAGGTTTGAGAGTACTGACTTAGCTTTGCCAGTGTGTTTCCAAGTGTGTGTGTGTTTGTGTGATTTGTTTTTGATAACAGCTTCAGATGTTCTCTTGAGTTTGTTGTGTGCTGTGATTTTGAGTGCAAAATGTTGGTCTTTTATCCTGTTTTGCACTAACCAGCATGACTTGATGCTTTTTCTCTTTCCTCCTACAACATTGTTGGGTCTTCGCCTGACCTCAACCTACGCCTGTCTTCGACCTCTGACAACCTTCATGTTGGGTTTAACCTGACCTGGTGTGGTCCTTTGACCCCCCACCCCCTCCTGGACCAAATCAGAAGGCGGTAAAGTGCGTGGTGAGCGCAGAACGCGTGTAGCACGGCAGCGTTCGTTTATCAAAGAACAAGAACTGAACAGTGCCTTGCAGCGGCCCGCAGAGGCTGACCCGCCCGTGGTGGAGCCAATCTCCAGATCCTCAGCCTCCAGTCTCTCTTCGTCTCCGTCAGGGACTCTTAGTAGTGCTAGCTCCGTGCCTCTGCAGGCATCTGTGTCACCACGCTTAGAGAAGCATGTCCCCCCTCCTCCCTCTTCCTCTTCCCCCCCGAGTCCCAGCTGTGCGAGTGATTTAGAATCTTCAGGTGAGAAATAACGTCTGTGGGCGTGTGTGTGTGTGTGTGTGTGTGTGTGTGTGTGTGTTAATCCTTGTGTCTTGGTAATTAACAGTGGCTGTGTGTGTGTGGTTGGTTTTTCTTTTTATAACTAACGATGGTTTTGTTGGTGGTGTGAGCTTACGCAGTGATTCATGGAAATGCTGCATTCACTGTTTTTGTTCACTTCATTTTGGGAAACATTTTGGTCCTAACTATACACAGTTGGGTACAGGTGTGTCTTTGTTTCTGGGTAGCTGGTGATTTTCAGCAGGGGAAAAATGTATGTATTTTGTACGGACAGTTAAGCAGGCTATTTTGGGTGAGGACAGTTGCCACAGCTCAGTTCATAACTGTCTGTACTCTGATCAGAAGGACGTAAGAAGTTCATGTTGATTTGAGAAACTGGAGTGCCAGTGTGTATATGGTCAGCAGATAAGAATCAAAGGGAGAGAGGGATAGTAAGGAGCAAAAGAGAGATATGCACAGAGAGAAGGAGCGAGGTGGTCAAAGAAAAACTGACACCGCATGAGTTGAAGGAAAAAAAGAAGAGACAGAGGTAAGGGGTAGGAACGTAGACAATACTCCAGGTTATGAAGGCTCTCTCTCTGTCTTTCTGTGTCTGTCTCTCTCACCGTCTCTCGCTCGCGCTTTCTCTCTTGCTCTTTTTCTCTCTCTCTGCTCTCTCTCTGTCTCACTCGCTGTGTCTGTCATTTTCTCTGTCTTTGTCTCTCTGTATCTGTCTCTGTCTCTTTCTTTCACTCTGTATGTCTCTGTGTGTTGTGTGCGTACCCCCTTGCCTTAATGGCTTGTTAAGCTGAAGGCAATAAAATCCTCAAAGCATCAAGCATCTCTCTCTCACTGTGTGTCTGTCTGTCTCTCTCTGTCTCTGTCTGTCTCTCTCTCTCTGTCCGTCTGTCTCTGTCTGTCTCTCTTTCTTTCTCTTTCTCTGTCTCTCTCTCTCTGTCTCTCTCTCTCCTCTCTGCTCTTCACCTGGTTCTATCTTCTTTTTGTCTTCTTCCCCTCCTGTAAGCAGTTGGTTCCTTGGCAGAAAATGGTTCTGATGTGAGAGATGCTGCTTAGCTAGCCGTAGTGTGTACATCCAGGGATTAAAACACTATTTTCAAGTCGGTGTATGATGCTGGTATTGAATGTCTGCAATGATGCAAGAATGAAGTGGGCACTGACATTGATCAGCTGTCTCACTAAGTCAGCACAGAGCCATTTGGCTAATCGCAATTGTAATTTCATCACTGAAGATTACATTCTTTCATTTGTTCACATTCCAGTGAAGTTTGTCCTCAGCAGCGCTGTGGCCTGTGTTCTTTCTGTTTTTTCCTCATGCAGCATTAGTTTCTTCACAAGAGGAGTGCTTTGAATTCCCATTTCCATGATTTCCCTTGATGATCTTGTCTCTCATTCCAACAGAAGTTCTGTGTGAAATTCCAAAGATTTCGGAAACTGTCGCTGATTTGCCTTGTTTTTCCCACATGGATGTTTTTTTTTGGGCTTTTACTTCTAGGCTTGGTTTCTACTGTTTTTTTTCTTTCACTGTATGGCTTGTACACTTTCCCTACAGTTGACCAATACACCCCAAGCATTTTCGACACACCGCACTCCCAAAACTCCTTATTGATGACTGATTTTTTTTGTCTCATCTGTAAGCTGTTTGTATGTTGATACCGTCCTTGACCTGATTGGACTGACAACCTTCAGACTACTGTTTATCAGTGTCTTTCTCCTTTACACACACACACAAAAAAAAACCACCTGACACTGATGTCACTGTCTGTTAGCATAAAATTGCTGCATACAACTCAGTAATAAATTTGAAACATTTAATCCACAGTGTGGTGGAGACATTCACTTTAGAAAACATAACCTTTTTGAGAAAAAATTTTCTGTTGTTTACCTATACTCATAGTTCTACATCTGATCAAAGTTCTTGTTAACTGAAAATGAATGCTGCATTAGAAAATTTGTTTAATGTATCTTTTCTGCAAGTTATGGCCATAAAATCTCAGTACTTGTTTTTATATATCTTTTCTGCAATTGATGGCTGTAAAATTCAGTATTTTTTTTTTTTTAAATCTCTTCTGCAAATTATGGCTACAAAATTTCAATATTTTTTTTTTCTTTTAAAAGATGTCTTTTCTGCAGTTTGTGGACATGAAACCTCAGCACATTTAAAACAAAATTTTTTGCAGAGGGTCTATCACAGGGCAAAGGTCCACCCCAGCCATACAATGAGTCTGGCTATCACAGTTTTGCGGAGGCAACCCTTGACCCCAACTCCTTCGAAGCAAGACAGAATGCCCTCAACAGTCCCCACGCTAGTCCCAGGAGGCCAGGAGATGAGGACGGCTCTGCCTTGTCCAGCAACCAACGGTGGGCCCAGTACAAGCAGCACCAGCAGAAAGATCAGGACAGATTCGAACCTGAACCCCAGCAGAACCATCGGCCGCCAGCCATGGATGGTTTTCTCTCCGCGCATGGGTCGGGCCTCTCCGCGGATGGACCAGATTAAGAGGAGGGCTCAAGCACACCTCATAAATCCCAGGTATGTGCATAATGGACTTAACAACTAATTGCTTAACTTCTGAATATACATGAGACCAGATCACTTCATGCTTCTGATCACTTAACCACTGAAAAGACAAGAAGCCAGATCACCATCATGCTGAATAAAGAACAGTAATGCATTTTGCCTTACTCATGGACGTGAAATTAACTGAACCGAATCTGCGGTAGAGTGCTAAAGCACAGGCAGGATATCAGCACAAGTACTAGCGCTACGTGGAATATCGACCTTTGATGTATGTCTCATCTTCTTGTATTGATTGATTCATTCACTATCTAATCTTTAAAAAAATCACTTTAACCACTGTTCTTCTTTAAGAAAAAAAAAGGTTATGAATAACTATATTTTACTTTTTACTATTTAATTCAACCACACGAGATTTGGCACTGATCTTTGCTATGATCTCTTGGTTCTGTGTTGGCTGTCGACAGAAGGAAAAGCTGAACATTGAGGGCTCGGTGCTGGATGCTGTGAAGAACTTCGCTTCCCAGAAAGAGGAGTGCCCTGACCTCCCCATCAAGATGGGACCCAGCGGGGACAGCAGCGGACTCATCAGTGCCGCCAAAGAGGGACTTAGTCAGTCCAGTAGACCGGAACCCCCGCGGGAAGCTCGGCCCCTCCTCCAGAGCTGGAGAAGAAGACGGAAAGCGACATGCAGTGGGAGAGGATTCAGCGGCGCCTGAAGCGCCAGCTGAAAATCAAGGACATGGACTTCACAGACCTGCTGGACGAGGACGACACAGACGTGTTCGCCCCCACCCAGCTTGAACTTTGACATGATGGGCGGCATGGTCCCGCCCCCACCTCCTCCTCCAGATGGCCCCTCCTCCTCCTCCGCCCATGGTGGCGCCCCCCCTCCTCCCCCTCCCGCGCCTGGCCCTCCACCACCCCCTCTGTCTTTTGGTGGATGCCGCCTCCATCCAACCTCCCACCCCTCCTGGTGCTAACCTGCCCAAGAAAAAGAAGACTGTGAAACTTCACTGGCGTGCCTTGCAGAATGTGGAGCAGCCCCATCCGTCCACGAAAGGTGAAACAGTGTGGAAGGAAACTCATCCCTGTCAAGCTGGACTTGGAAAAACTGGAGCACCTGTTTGAGACGCGAACCAACGAAACCAAGCAGAAGGTCAGTTTTTTCTGCCCCCTTTTTTTTTTTTTTTTTCACATTCCTGATTGATATTCTGTGTTATGGGTCTTATTTATGAAAGAAATTATATATGTGTGGGTTCATTTAAAGAAGTGATATGTGTGCTTCATAGCTGTGTGGAAAAAAAGTGTTAATGGCGTGGATTTTGATGTGGAAGAAACTGTATCTTATTAACTTACATTTTGTAATGTCAGCTTGAGGTATAAATGCTAAAAGTTGAAAATTGTATAATACTATACACATTTGAAAAACTTTGTAAGTGAATGATCAGAAGAAGGGATTTTGTAAACAAGAAAATTTGGATCGTTGAGCATGTTATGTTTGAAAGTAAATACTTTGGTTCAAGTTTAAACTAGAGAATCCTGATTTTTTAGAAGCTCTGAAGGAGATCTGCTCAGGTCATTTGTACAAGAATTATTTTGATGAATGTTTTTTTTTTTTTTCATTTTAGTTTTTTTCATTTTAGTTTATTGCATTTGAAAATTAATGTGTCAGTTACATGACCTGTTGCCTAATTACAAATATTTCGTTAAGATGTACATGTATCTGCTGTGTAGCATTGCTGTTGTTTAATCATGGTGTTGTTGTTATGCTGTTGTAGTGGGATGACAATGCTGACATTTACTGTTCAGGTGGTGCAGGCTTGGGTTTTCTTCTCTTTTCCTCCTCTCTCTCTCTCTCTTTATCTCCTGCTAGATTTCCGAGCTTTAATCATCTGTTTTCTTTCTCTTCTGCGGTGTGACTTTGCCTCCTCGATTGATGTGGTTTCTTGAAGTGGCAAAAATGTATCGTTTTAATATTCTGTTTACAACTTGGGTATTCATGAATGTGGTGTTTTATTCATTGATGATTTTTATGCAAACCTTATTCTTTAGCTTTGGTTTTTAGTTTTTATGATCTCTTTTGTAGTTCACTTTGTAATCCTAGAAATTTATGTGACAGAGGTCAGGGGTTTGGATTTTCTATATGTTTACATACATAGCTGTGGCTTGATATATTATTGGCTGTGATGGTAAGGAGGGGGGACAAAATTACCACACTTTTTGAAAAAAATGTTGATGAAACTTTAATCAGCTTTGGAAGATACAAAAGTTGACTGCAGGGTTCGTGGTGAAAATGAAATAAAAATAAAGTTTATAAAAACCTTTTGGTGGTAGTTGAACCCCTTGGAAAATAGGTTACTGACGTTTCAAGCCATAGGCCCGTGTCAAAGTGAAGAGAAGAGAGAAGAGGACAGTGTAGACAGGAAAGCCCATGTGAAAAATGGGTGAGAACATCTAAATCATCCAGTTGGGAAAAAAAAAAAAAAAAAAAAAACCAAAAAAAAAAACAACTCCACTGACCACTGTTCAGGCGTATTGAGCACACACACACACACACACACACACCACAGTTCACACAAAAACACCAACACACACATGCGCGCACACCCCTGCCCCCCCCCCCCCCCCCCCCCCCCCCCCACCCCCACCCCCACGACACCCTCACCCACGCCACCACACACACACACACACACACACACACCTGGCTGGGGCACCACCACCACCCCCCCCCCCCCACACACACACACACACACACACACACACAACAAAAAAAAAAAAAAAAAAAAAAAAGGGGGGGGGGGGGGGGGAGGAGGGGAATAAATGGAAATATGACTATTTAGCCTACTGAAAGAACAAGGAACAGGGGCTAAAGAGGGACAGGACAGAGAGATTAAGGCAGAAGGGCCCTGGCTCAGCTAGACGTCAGTGACCCTGATGTTCATCCCAGCTGGCTGTGTGGTGCCCAAGTGGCTGATGACAAGGCTCTCCATGTACTTTCTGTACGCACGGTCTCTGGGGTTCTGCCACACTGCTAATATCTTTGCATGACTGAAGCTGTGATACGGGCCAACAAAATGTTGGCCGACTGGGTTGTTGTGGCCCAGCTTCATCGACCTCAGGTGCTCTGAAAAGCGGTCGGCCAATGAGCGGTAGGTCTCCCCAATATACAGCTTGGAGCAGAGGGTGCAGGTCACGATGTACACTAAGTCCCTAGACTGGCAGTTGAAAAACTGGACCTCACCGTGAATGTGCCAGTGGGTCCCAAACAAATCTTCTCCAAGCCACCGCTGACTGCTTTTCAGAGGGACACAAGAACCTGCGTGAAATGCTTGTTAGGTCCAAGCTTAGACCACAGGCCACTCAGTCAACCTCACCAGGGTGCAGACCTTGTGGGGACAAAAAATGCAAGACGTGCCCATTCATAGACACTTCAGCTACAGTCAGTCGTGGACCCACTGGCACATTCACATTCACCGTGAGGTCCGGGGGGGCAGGGGTGCTCATTGGCGCGCTTTTCATGTGTGTGTTGGTGTTTTTGTGTGAATCACAGTGGTGTGTGTGTATGTGTGTGCTCAATACGCCTGAACAGTGGTCAGTGGAGTCCTGTCCCTCTTTAGGTGTTTTTTTTTTTTTTTTTTTTTTTTTTTTTTTTTTTTTTTTTTTTTTTTTGTGTGTGTGTGTGTGTTGGTGGGGGTGGGGGTGGGGTGGTGGTGCCCCACCAGGTGGATGTGTATTAGATGTTCTCACCCAATTTTCAACATGGGCTTTCCTGTCTACACTGTCCTCTGTCTCTTCTCTTCTCTTCACTTTGACAACGGGCCTATGGCTTGAAACGTCAGTAACCTATTTTCCAAGGGGTTCAACTACCACCAAAAGGTTTTTATAAACTTTATTTTTATTTCATTTTTTAATCAGCTTTTATGGTAAACCGGGAATTCAGAAAAATAAGATCACTGAATACCTTGATAATTGAAGAGACAGATCATAGATGGGGCGGGGTAGGGGACAGGAAATTTGTAAAGAGAGGGTGAAAAGGAAGAAGAAATTCCATTTCCGGGTTTTGATAACAGAAACCATTCATGCCACATGTACAAATGAAGAATTGAGATTGAATTTTTTGCTTTGGGTATGGAAAAAAAATGAAAACGAGAATTCAGTCTTTATATCAGAATATGCCCCACGGACTGGCGTGTAAAGCAAAATGAATACAGATCTTTGGAGACTCCCTGATGTTTTCATTATTTTCAGGTCAGCAAGGTTACTTTGTTTGTTTGTTTGTTTTTTTTTAGTGATCATAGAAAATACAACTGGGGAGTGTATTTAGACTAACTGTAAAATAATTCATTTTGAGGCACACACACTCTCACTCATGAGCATGCACACACACAGACACACACACACACACACACACTCTCTCTCTCTCTCTCTCTCTCTCTCTCTCTCTCTCTCTCTCTCTCAATTTCTCCAACATGTAGAACGCTGTAAGACAATTTAAAACCATTTTTCAAAGAGAGCAGGGCAGAGCTTTCAAATGGTCCGCCTTTTGATAAAAGTATTCAGCTGAAAAAAAATACAAATGTTACACTGAAGAAAAAAAAAAAAAAACTTGAGAAAGATCTGATTAAAATGAATGCCACATTTATATGTTCTTATTTCTAGTGAAGTCTCATTGTGCACAGAAATAACCAGAAACGAAAAAATGACCCTTTTACTTTTGGGAATCATCGCTGGCCAGATCGATTGTTACAGTCTGAGCAAATTTTGACAGTTCCAGAGTAAAAAAAAACTGTTGGAGGTGGGGAGGGATGGAAGCAGCCGTGAAGGAGAGATCAGGGAAACAGTTTGAGAAAGATTACAATGCTGGGACTTGCAGTGTGTGTGTGCGAAAGCAGCAGGACATGAATTACAAGTCAAAAAGTCATGTAGCTTTTGAGAATTTGACCGTCACATGATGTGAAAAGGGAACACTACCAAGCAGTGTGAAGTGTAAAAGGGAATTGTTCCCTTGCATGTAAGGCACATTCACAATTTCATGTGTTAAGAAAAAAATAAAGACCATGCTCTTTGTGTGTGTGTGTGTGTGTGTGTGTGTGTGTGTGTGTGCGTGTGTGTGTGTGTGTGTGTGTGTGTGTGTGTGTGTGTGTGTGTGTGCGCGCGCGTGTGTCTGTGTGAGATTGTGTGTGTGTGTGAGTGGATTTATGTGTGTGTGTGTATGTTTGTCTCTGTGTGTGTGTGTATGTTTGAATGTACACTTGTCTGCCTGTTAGGCTTTCAAAATTATGCCTAGAATACCCCCAATTGCACAGATTTTAAGCCAGTTTTCAAAGAAAATTTTTTCTACATGAGGGGGCTCGTCCCATAACTCCAGAGAGTGGTGCCATGCGCTTGTGGCTCTTCCTTTTTTTTTTTCTTTTTTTAATTTTTTGGACCATTTTAAGCTCTGACAAGGATAAGAGAATTTCTAAAAAAAAAAAAAAAAAAACTTTAACGATTTGCACTGTCTTGCTGTTGGCTTCATGATTGATTGTTGAAATGTTGCCAGTAGCTCTCGTATTGCCTGATAAAGGTGCTGTGCAGGTGGCTGCAGGTGTTGACGTTGCAGTCTTCACAACTTGCTCTCTGCCACAGCCAATGTCGCTTACTGTTGTTTCAAATGTCTGCTTTGTTTTTTGTTTTTTTTTACTCTCTCTTTTTGTCTCTTTCCATGCTGTTGACTATGACCAACACGTGTGACCGGTGCCTAACTTGCATGTGATGTTGTTCGCAACATCCTAATCTTTCAGGAAGTGGTAAGAAATGTGTCGTCGCGTGTTACGTTTGTGTTGTGCTGGAAGAAAGAGTATGGGTACAGGGAGGTGGGGGGGGGGGGGGGGGGGGGGGGGGGGGGGGGGGGGGGGGGGGGGGGGGGGGGGGGGAAAAGAGGGGATTTGGGAGACAGTGAAAGAGGGGAGAAGGGGAAAGGATAGCGGGAGATTGTCAGTATTTGGGCTTGGATCTTACGTGTCAGTGATGTGCACCTGTTTAGATATCGTAGTCAATGCACGGTTGAAACTGTTGCGTAGTTTTATGTACCATTGTAATTAGTGTAGATGGTGATCAACATTGCAGCAACCTTTTCAACAGTGCAGTATTTATGACTCTGAAAAAGAAATGCACAGAGCGAGACTTTCAGCTTTTGGGTGGTTTCTCTTTTGATGTAAAAAGAAACATTCTCGTTGGCCTTTGTTTTCTTTTCGTTTTTTGTTTTAGTTTTTGTTCACTCTGTGCAAGGAAAGGTCGAGGATGAGGGTGTATCTTGCTCTCCTCTATGCATCCATGGTAGCCTGCTTTAACAGCTGCTGCCAGGCACAGCAGCAGGTTTCGAAGTGTACATGGAGTCACAGAAGTTGAGAATTCACTTCAAATGATTGGTTGCAAACGAACGCCTTCCCTGTGCTTTTCCTGAAAGAGGGCCACCAATCAGAAAAGCAGGGGCGCCTCTTTCGGTGTTCATTTTCATCAAAAAATATTAACAGGATTGGCCATCACCAGTACTTTTGTCCCGAATTTTTTCTTTCCATGTAAAGGAAAGGATTAAAACAAAGCAAAACTAAACGCAGAAAGAAACGCGCGCACAATAAAAAGAGGAAATTACGGTTCAGTTTGGTAGGCTCAAATCAGTGCCTGTTCACCACAGACGATGCGATCGATGGAAAGAGAGCAGAACTGTTCAGAAGGTTATGCAAAAGAGGGGGAAGTGTTGTGGTGGTGCAGCAGTATTGTGCTTGGTGGTTTGTGTTGTGGTAGAGGATGCTCGTGGGAGTTGGTGGCTGCTTAAGGTCAGTCTTTATGGTGGTCCTGCAATAACAACTGTGTAGTTGAAGACATGGTCAGACTTTGTGTGGTGGAAATGGTGTTTGAAATATATGCCAACTATTGCTTTTATAAGTTAATGTTGTTTGTAACCATGGCGTAACTGCTTTAACATAAGTGAAAAGACTGGAAAGAGTTTTTCTGTCTGTAATGTTTAAGATGAATTGATCTGTTTCTTCTATATAATGAATATATGAATATCAAAATCTTACGTTATAAGGTCTATATTAAATTGAACTTAGTTCATGCATACTGTACCATATCTTCTTTTCCATCATACCAGTTTGTTTTGTTTTTTTTTAAAATTAATTTTGAAGTATTTTCATTTTTCATGGGTTTTTTCTTTTTACCCCACATCATATGAATTTTGCTTGTGTTTGAACTTCAGTTTTGACACCAAACATCCTATTTTACTTGTTTGGCTTACACTTTTCTTTTTATTGTTAGAGGGTAGGGGTGGGGTCCCCTTTCCTTTTTTTTTACATTTCATATTTATTATTTTTAAAACCGTGTGCTTTTATTTATGAATAATGAATTTATCGTTTTAATAAGTGGTTCTTATTTTTCTTCTAATTCTGTTTTTCTCAGCCCTGTTACTCTTGGTTTGCTTGTTTTAAAACAAATCATTTCAAAACTGTGTTGATCCGTCTGCTGATTCCTCAGTTCAAAACAGAAGGTCCCAGGTCCATAGTTTCTGCTCCTGTCCCCTCCCTCTATTCCAGTCCCCTTTCCCATCTCTCACTTTCCCTCTCCTCTTGGATGCACATTGTCCATGCATATATCTACCTGATCCGAATTCCTGTTTTTTCAGTATGGTCCCTTGCCATTGTCTGACCTCAGAAAAGGATCTGTTTTTCCCTGTAATTTCAGTTGTTCTAGGTACTCCTGCACCCATCTTTTGACATTCACTTTCAGTGTAACTGAGGTGGGAAAAAAATATGGCAGCACCCTGTCATCAGATTTCACATGAGACATCTGCAAAATAAACTTCACAATATGTGATCATGGCATCGATGGACAAGATTTACCTAGGGGACCTGGTTCTGTGGTCTGGGGTTGGATTCCCCCCCCCCCCCCCCCCCCCCCCCCAGACAGTGTGGTTTGAAGATACTTTCTCATCAAAGTTACCTGAATGTATGCAAACACCAGTGCCATCCTAGTCCTCTAGGTGAGAGACTTTTAAACCAAGGTCCCGTGTGAGAACGTATGCATGAAACTCGAAAAATATTACATGAACATTAAATTCTGTGCTGTCTGTTGAAGAATAGTAGGCCAATGTGTGCCGGTAAGATGAATGACTAAAACACACAGAACACAACACACACACACACACACACACACACACGCACACACACACACACACACACACATATATTTGTTTCATACTGAAACATCCCTGAAGACTGAATGTGGCTACCTTAATAGTGGGATTGTAAATGGTTGCATATGCAAAAATATCACCAACGGTGAACCGAGAGGTCCAGCCAAAGAGCAAAAGAAAGAAAGAAAGAACAGTTTGCTGAGTTTTTGCTTCATCAGCCTCAATTCTTCCAGGTAAACACAAATACACCATAAGCGTGAAACAGCAGAGTATTGTGTCTTCTCCCCCCCTCCAATCTTTTTTTCCAAAAAGAGAAGGAAAAGAAGAAAATAACTTCAGGTTTTGAGATAACGCTAACTGTGACCATCCAGCATTGTTTAACTGCATAGCCTTTGTGTTGATTTAGCAGACAACAAAAATGACAAAAAGTGTGCATAAACTTCTGTTCAAATGAAAGGGATACTTTTGACCAGGACTTGTATCAATGCATACAGTTGTTGCTCACCAGGAAATGAGAAAGATCCCAGGTCTAGAGTTCATGTCTAAACAACCTGTTACTTCTCCTGCACTGGTAGATCTTAGGTGGTGAACTGGAGGCTATAGGGTGTCAGCTGAGACGATAGACCAGAGAGTCCTGTCATCATTCTGTACAAGTTTTATCATATGTAAAAGGAACTTGGTGGGTAATGGGTTTGTAAATGAAATCAGAATGGTGTGGAAATGTTTGTGAATTTGAAAATAAGAATTGTGTGTGAACTCTAGATTTATGGACTCTAAAATACAGCACATATTCTTTTTCCTTTAAGAACAAGGAACTAAAGAAAACAAAAACATGTTTAAGGCATAGGATGCATGCATTTCCATGCTTTTTATCATATCCCTCCTGGTTTTCGGTCTCCTTTGCTACTTTTTTTAAAGCTTCCGTTGTGTCCTTAGTTGGTGCCATATCAGCATTTGTCAGTTACTAACACTGCATGCTTCAGGAGAAAAATAAACATTACTGGAACCAGTATACCAGCTGCAGATGTTTAGGGAAAGAAGAGCTGTGTCATGTAATTAACACACACACACGCACGCACGCACGCACGCACGCACACACACACATACACATGCTGACAAGAACACACATACACACATTGTGATAACGAATAAGTGATATGCTACTTTATATCTCTATTGCTGAGAATCCTTTAACCTGGAGAGTGTGTATCAACAGCAAAAGGATGCCAGCGGAAAGAAAGAAATCACCGTTCTGGACACAAAACGGTCCAACGCTATCAACATCGGCCTCACTGTTCTACCTCCCCCACGAACCATTAAGGCAGCCATCTTAAAAATGGACACCTCCATTATGAACAAAGAGGGTATCGAGGTAAATTGTATGTTTGTGAGGGAGGGAGAGAGAGAGAGAGAATGGTGCAGGAGAGAGGAAGGGGGGGGGTAGGGGGGAGTCCGAGAATGGGAATTATTTTTAAGACCAAGACAGAATAACAGAGTAACAGAGAGTGTAGCTATCATTGAAAAGGTTGCCCACGTCACTCCGTGACCAAGGTTTTACAGGTAATAGTCATCAGTGTAGGTATGTTTGCAGGTCCTTTATAATGTGCTGCATGTGGACAAAAAATGAGGTACTTGGAACCAACTGGTACCATTGAAGCATCTCCTGCACTGGTATTGCTGTAGGTGATCTGACTTTGCTGTTGTCAGGTGATCACCCATGTCTTCAGACTTTGCTGTTGTCAGTGTTAATCACCCATGTCTTCAGAGCAAAGCAAAGATTTCTCCTGCTGCTGTTAGTGTTAACCACCCATGTCTTCAGAGCAAAGCAAAGATTTCTCCTGTGGTTTCTCCCATGTCTTCGGAGCAAAGCAAAGATTGCTCCTCTCCATGTCTTCGAAGCAGATTCCAAGACTTGTCAGTCATGAATGAAATGCAAGATTTCTGTTCCCCCCCCCCCCCCCCCCCCCCCCCCCCCCCCCTGTGTCCCCCCCCCCCCCCCCCCCCCCCCCCCCCCCCCCCCCCCCCCCCCTTACATATTTTTCTTATTTAACACATAGCTGCCTGTTTGGCATGACAACAGACTTTTTACTTTCCCGTGAATGATTCACACGGGAGGCAGTCAGTCATTTTCTCTACAGTGTTGGATGCAATTCCTCTGTGCAGAAAATCCTTCAGACCATGATTCCGACGGATGAGGAGAAGACCAAAATCCTGGAGGCTCAGATGGCGAACCCTGACATCCCCTTGGGCACAGCGGAGCAGTTCCTCCTGACCTTGAGCTCTGTGTATGAGCTGGAGGCACGCCTTCATCTCTGGCTCTTCAAGCTGGACTATGAGACCCTGGAACAGGTCAGCAACAGTCCAGGAGATCATGTGTGTGGTGTGCAATGATTCCCCTGTGCATATGGTTTAAATTGTCTGGTTTTATTTTTTTAGGTTTTGTTTGCAGTGTAAGGTTGGTTATTTTATTTTTTTTAAGGATTTGGTTGCAGTGTATGAATATAGTTTACATGCATTGTAACTTTTCAGCATGAGGAATATGTTTAAATTCATTCACATGCATTGTAACTTTTCAGCATGAGGAATATGTTTAAATTCATTCTCTGTATGCCCGTTATGATGTTTGCCTTGGCCCAGCAGTTCAAACGCTGCATTCTCAGTCTTAAAATGGCAGGTTCCATGCCTGGACAGAGTCTTGTGGGTACAGTGTAGCGTGGGACTTGGTCAACATGTAGACAGACCCACCAAATGATTGACTTTGTCTTTCATGTGGTAAATAGCATGCAGAAGATCAGACATGCCTGTGAAAAGATCTGCAAGATGTCAGCGGTCAGTAGGATTCAAGAACGGTGAACTGACCTGTAACCACGGTCTCAAAACTCCGACAACATCAAGTATCAAGACATACCCATGGCCTGCATGAGGATATATAGCTCGAGAAGACAAGATGAAGGCCACCAAACATTGACCGTTTCTCAGACAGCAGTTGAAACCCTGTGAGACTGTGTCAGAGCTTAAAGCTTCCGCGCATCACATTCAAACTGTGATGTACCAAAACTTAGCGCTGGCAGAACTCAGATTTTCCCCCACGCATTCAGCAAAGTTCAGTCCAGGGGCAGCTAACTACTCATTTACCATTTGCTTGACCATGCACAGTTCTTTCCCATGGACTGAAAATAGTGCAGTTTTCTCTCCCGGTGATGTTTTGAAACCACCAGAGGTCATACACTTGCCAGACAAGACTGTGGAGTGAAGGGAGTACTCACTGCAAGAGGTGAATGAAATTGTGACGAATAACAGATCGCCATTGAACCTGTTTGTATGGCATACGGAATTGCTTTGATGGAAATGTTGTTCAGTTATTGCATTAATTAAGTGATAAACAATATAAACATTTTGAGGAATGCATGCCCTTTCAGAACTGTGAGGGAGGGGGGTGGGGGTGGGGGGGGGGGGGGGGGTAGATTTTAGTGGCATTGTTTTGAAAAATTGCAGAAATTTACAAGCAGAGCCCAGTGAAAAATGTTAAAGCTTTGAATGAATGTAAACTGTAAAAACAGGAATAGATTTGTCTTTTTTGTGTTAAGTCTGTTGAATTTTTTTTTTAGATATGGCCAAACAGTACCTCATGAGTAACTGACATACACATATTTGTTGTTTACCATTGACTTTATTATATTCTTTATGTGTCTTTCATGGCAGCCCTATGTCCAGTTGAGTGGAATGATTTGATTTAGTACCTAAGTAGGCAGACTGTAAAATAAGAAAATTTTTTTTTTTTTTTTTTTTTTTTTTTTTCTCAAGAGAGTGGGTTTCTGTTTTCACAGGAAGTGGCAGAGCCCCTGATGGACTTGAAGAAGGGCATTGATTGCCTCCATGGCAACAAGACCTTCCGCTGTATACTGTCAGCTGTGCTGGCCATCGGCAAACTCCTCAATGGCAGTGCGGTGAGAAACCCTGTTGATTTCTTTGTGTGTGTGTGTTAGAGTGCACATGTGTGCTCACAAGCATGTGTATCGGGCATTTGCTAAGTCTTGTCCATGACTCTTCCAAACTCTGTATCTCAACATTGATTTTGTGCAAACTAAATTGCATTCAGGTCTTTTGTCCATACCCAGCAACGAAGATATGGAAGACTAGCACTTCTCTGATTCCACACGAAGAATGACAGCACCTTAAGTTAGGCTGCAGGAAACGTTTATGTGTACATTTTTTTGTCGGACATCGACAGGATTTGAACGTCCAGCGTGTGACGGCAAATTCATGCTTTACAGCCAACAGTACACAAACACGAGTTCATTTATTCATTTTATTTTGTTTCCATTTATTTGTGACGCAGGCCCGAGGCTTCAGCGTGGCCTTCCTCCAGCGTGTGCCGGAGGTGAAGGACACAGTGCACAAACACTCCCTCCTGTACCACATGTGTCACCTCATCATCGAGCAATTCCCAGACACTTCCGATCTGTACTCCGAGATTGGCCCAGTCACACGCTGTGTTCTCGGGTGAGTGCCAGTGTCGTCATCTGTTCGTTACAGCTAAAACTGTCAGTAAACATCCTCCTGATTAAGTCTGCCCCCTTTTAAAGACTTGTCTTGCGACTGGTTTCTCTCAGTGCTCCTTGTGAGTGTGTCACTGAATGCGTCCAACCATTTGTTGTTTTGTTGTTGTGTTTTTTGTTAGGCCAAATTGCTCATGAACACTTTCTTAGGTAAATCTCACCCCTATTCCCACCCCTACCCAACCCCACAGCATCCCCATCCGTTTGTTGTTGATTAGCCAGATACCATATGCCAAATAAATGAACAAACCAAAGTGTTTGTATAACTGATATAACTGACATAGTTTTCATACAGTGACCAGGCACACTTTAGAAATATGATGATGCGACTGTGGTCTGCATGCTGGTCTCTCCAACAGATTGACTGGGATGAGCTGACGCACAAGCTTGACAAGATGGAGTATGACTGCAAGGCCTCCTGGGATCACTTACGAGCAGTCTTAAAACACGACGGCAGCTCTGCAGATCTCAAGGGAAAGTAGGTTCTCTTCCTCGCATTCTCTACAGGTTTTTCTGTCAAGCCTTCCTATGACAATAAAATCACTGCCACACAGCCAGTTTTTGGCTCTCCCTGTCATCATCATCATGCACAGTGTGTTTGTTTATTTTATCTGTGTACAGAGTGTTTGTTTGTTTTATCTGTGCACAGTGTGTTTGTCTATTTTATCTGTTTACACAGTGTGTTTGTTTATTATATCTGTGCACAATATGTTTGTTTATTTCATCTATGCACAGTATGTTTGTTTATTTCATCAATGCTCAGTATGATTATTTACTCTATCTGTGTTAAAAGTGTGTGAAACAAGCTGCAAGGTTTACTGGAAAGGTGGAAAAAATAAGTCAAACAAACTAGCACACCTCTGAGTGCAGTTTAATCTTTTTGAATCAACAATACAAGAGAGAACACGCAGGAGAAAAGAGGGAAATAAATTCATCACTCTTTGTCTTCTTCAGCACTGACCATGACACAAAGTAAACAGAAAACAAAAAAAAGAAATTAAAGAAAAGACTTGGGAAAACATTCATTCTCTCCACAAAGGAGACTGCCATAGTTCTGCCTGATTGAAATTCCTGAGAAGTTTTCATCGGTTGTTGCCTGCGTATATAGAGGATTGTTCGTGAATCTTCGTCAATGGAAATGAAATAGCCCACAGTCTGCCCTGTTACATTATCAAAGATGAAATAGTTTGATAGGCTCTCCAGCATGATGAAATGAAATGATGTAACATTTTGTGATCATCTCCGACATGACAAAATTGAATGAAACAACGTATTGTGAAAATTTCCTTTCACTTTTTTGTTTCTTCTTTTCTTTTCAGAATGTCGCTGTTCTTGGCAGATGCAGCAGAGAGGATAATGTTGTTACAGATCATCCACAGACGAGTTCTCAACAGGTACATGGGAGATTTGTGAAATCTTTTTGTGGCTTTTGTCACTGTTTTAAATGTCGCTCAAGTTTAACCAAGTTTGAATGATACAGCAAACCATTCTTTTCATGTTGACATATAATTCTTTAAGCAATGCAATATTTGACCACACACTTGGAGTCTTTCTGAAAGATGACAGTAATTTAGAGAGGTTTAACACTCTAACAAAAAAAACAAAAAATCTCTTGTTTTTAATCCTCCAAATGTTAACATATATGCAAAAACATGCTGGGAATGGGAGATGCAGATTAGTCCTGTGATCCTACATGCAAAGCTTGTGCAAAAAAGATTTTAATGAATATGAAAAGATGAAAGAGAGAAGACCAATGATTACCATATATGGTTATTACTGTTTCTTCCGTGATAACTGTTTAAATAAATACAGCAATGAATGTATTTGCTGATGTTTGTCTTTCTTTCTTTGGTTTTTTTTTTTTTTTTTTCTCTTTGGTTAAGTCATAAGAATTGAAAAACCCTCGCTTTTTGCATACATTTTTACCAGTAGAAAAAGTCAGTTCCAGCATTATTACGTTTAAAAACTTTTTTTTTTCTGTATTGGTTTGAAATATAACTCTGTTAGTCTTGCTCAAATTAAGAGTGAAAAAGCTTTCATTATCCCAAGAAAAGAGTAAAACAGTAACCTGTAGTCAGCAAGGCTGCTCTCCCCTGACACAGGTACAACAAACTGTTGCTGTACATGGGCCTGCACTGCATGAAGCCAAGGAGATGCGCGTCAACCAGTACTGCAAGATTGTCAGCGAGTTTGCTCTGGAGTACCGCACCACGCGGGACAAGGTGCTGCACATGATGGAGAAGAAGGCCAACCAGAGGGAGAGGAAGAAGACGCGTGGCAAGATGATCCATGAGGTGAGAGGTCATTCCATCAAAATGACATGAAGGGTTTTTCATGCTGCAAAGAAAATGTTCATATGTTTTCATTTCCCAGGTAAAATTTTGGAGGCCAGGAGGGAGAGAGGCAGAGCTACAGGAAAATTAAAAATGAGTGTCGTTTTCAGATGTTCAGAAGGATTGCTTTGGTTTTAGATTTGCTGCACAGAATGTGTACTCAAGAATCCTACATCAGCATATCCCACCAGACAAGCTAACACACAAGACCCTGGCCAATCCAGCTGAATTGCGACATCTTACTACCCACCCATCTCATACGTATCCCCCATCCCCTGTCCCCCCCTTATTCTACCCCTTGCTATGCCAAATTCACTCTCATTCTATTACAGCAACATTCATGCAGGTTTGTAGAAGTTTGAATGTGGTATGGATCATACCGGAACATTTACTCATGTGTTGATCAGACGGAGAACTTTGCAAAGTCCAACAAGCAGGATGAGGAACTCCACAACCTGCTGAAGAATGGCTACACCAGTGCTGACGAGCGGGGCTTCCCAGGGCAGAAAAGCAGACGGAAACTAGGTGAGCGCACCGCAGAAACAGCTAGTGAAATGCTTGTTCAAAAACGGGGCACCATCCTAACATTGTGTAGTGTTCAGTATGCTCAGTACTTGCGCCACATAGAGGTTAAATGACAGCCCATGCAGTGTATGACATAAAAGAGCTCCACATCACAATAGTGCGAGATATGTTGGCTCATTGGTGTATTCATCCCATGACTCTCTTTGAAGGTGTGTCATCCTGCAAAGGAAGTTCATAGGACATAGGTTTAAAGATGATATTTTGTAACAAATAAGCGTGCAGTTTAAGGCGTAAGCTTGATGATAACACTTGTGAACGAATAAACTCAAAGACATGGTTTGATGATGATATATAAGACAGGAAATGAGCAAAGCTGCTGAAAAAAGAGTGATGAGGGTGTTTTCTCAACAGTGTTAACTTACAAGATACTAGTTTTTATGATTGTGGGAGGATATTCTTTGGACAGAGATGCTTGGTGCGAGGTGAATATCAACAAAGTACATATGTGATATTTGTTGTTTTCCTAATTTTGATGTCCATTATACATATTTTTCAGAAAAATGAATTGGTGATAGTTGCATTTCTTTTTTTTTTTTCTTTCTTGAGGTACAATATAATTATGTCTTAGCGAAATAGATGAGCTTTTCTTAAAGTGATCTTTGTATTATAATCATTATGTAGTCAGTTGCAGTATGTTGAACTTTATTTATTAGATATTTGACCGTTTGTTGTGTTAAAGCATGAATGTAAATTGTGTTACTGAATTACATCTGCAATGTGAATGCTTTTGAA
The DNA here is from genome assembly GCA_016801955.1 of Conus betulinus. Classification (NCBI taxonomy): domain Eukaryota; kingdom Metazoa; phylum Mollusca; class Gastropoda; order Neogastropoda; family Conidae; genus Conus; species Conus betulinus. The sequence goes on along the minus strand of JADBJO010000711.1, from coordinate 263,801 downwards.
GAACAGTTTTTTATTTTTAGATGTTATTGTCAATGATCAGTGAAGTGTTTGAATCAGGAGTAGATCCCTTAATTGATATTTTATGACAAATAAGCTCAGCTTCTCTACATGTGAAACGAGTGTGGACTGTAAAGCGCTTAGGACTTGGTCTCTAGCTGAGGATAAGGCGCTGTATAAGCATTCATAGTAATGGTAATGTGAATAATAGTTATTGCGGATGATTTGCAAGGTGTCCACAACAACAAACAGAAGTAGCACAGCCCTTTGTGTGCTAGAGAGGGACGAAGAACTTTGATAGTTTATTTTTTTTTAGTTTATTTTTTTGTTCCCTACCCTTTCCCCTTTCAAATCAGTGTCATCTCATCATCCATCTTGACCACTGTTATGGCATGCACAAGAGTCCAGCCATATTTGATCCCTACATCATTGTTCTTCACGCAGATGCACGCTCGTTAGGCTCCTGTCGAAGCGGGCTGACGACAGACTCGGAGATGTATGACACTGGGGATGACGAAATCCTCGAGGCATGCGTGAGGACGGCAGCAGCTCCCATCAACAAACCTCATCGTGAACGCAGGCGTTCCAGAAACCACCGCAAATCATGTGAGTACGGTTGTAGAGGGTGTAGATGTTGGTGGTGTTCAGTAAAGCCCGATGTTTTGGGTCTTTTTCTGAATTTAAAGAAATTGTTTTTGTTTCTCTTCCTTTGGTTGAAACTAGCATATTGTTTGTTAATAATTTATTAAATGTGGGGAAAAACAAACAAAAATCAGCCAAAACAAAGTTGGTCTTTCCTAGATGTCGCAGTATGTGTAGGGAAGGAGTATGTGTGAGGAGGGGAGGGAAGGTATTCATACAACATAAAAGGCAAGACCAAAAAAAAAAAATAAAATCACACACCACGCACACACACACACATCACATGCAGATACAAAACATGTACCTTTGAAGTGATGCTTGGACAATGTTATCAGAATTGGGAGGGAGGGGTGGTGAGTCAGGGGGGCTAATCAGGTCATCTGTGCTTTGGACAGTGTGTTCAGTTTTGTTGGTTCAAGTCTGTGCTTCTCAGTGTCTTGTTTCCTTCAGGGTGCAGTGTAAAGCAATGTGGGGCCTGTCTAGTTGTTTGAATCTCACTGTGCTGTCTGTGCTGGTAGCCTCTTTCTGGCCTGCGGCTGTGGGTTTCAGCTGTGCTTTTTCCTTTCTCTTTTCGTTTTCCAGTTTATGGTTGGTTTTTCTTCTGTTGACACTGATGCTCTCCTTCGCATAGCACTATGAGGGAAAGGAGCATACATACTGTTCTAGTTATCAGCTTCAAGGTGGTTACTTTGTTGGCGTGTTCTTGTGTGTTTGATGGTTTCTGCTTGACTCTTTGGTTGTGTTGTCGTTGCTGATCTCTTCTCTCTTTCAGAAAGAAAAACGAAGCACATTCTTTGTGTCAAACATTTTGCTTTCTTTCAAGATCTTTTGTTGTAAAAATTCTTATTTTTACTTCAAGGGAAGATGGATTGAGTCCGTGCTTAAATATGTATGCACATGCACATTTACTGTCAAAATAGACTTAAACACACTGTGCATTTTTTTCTTTTAAAACTGTTGAAAGTAAAAGTCTCTTGCTTATTCCTGATTTGATTTTTTTTTTTTATGCCTTATCTCTGTGTGACTGTTTTAAGTCAAGATACGTGTCTTTTTCTTTCAGCTTTTTGGATAGTGATTACTAGGTAAATCTGCTTGTTTTTGGTGTTTGTGGCGCCATGTGCGTGATTGAACGCTCGATAGATTACCGAGTTTGCATCCGCTACATGTCTTAGCTCATGCCATGTTCATGAGAAGTTGAGCCATTGTTTTTTGACCAGAGTTCGTTGTTGTCATTGTGTAATTCAGTTTGTGTTTTACTAGCAGCTATGTTTCAGCTTGCATTGAGATTGCCTTGATTCTTGTTTGTTTGTTTGTTTTGCTCAGTGAGATGATGACCTTTGCATGAATTTGTTTCAAAATTTCAAAACTGAGGCTCTGAGATAGTTTGAAACATGGGGACAGAAATGTGTCAAATGCTTCAATGATCGAATCCAAGATTGTAAGGAAAATGTGTACTCTTTAACAAGCTGTACAGATAAATAGTGTGACCTTGCATAACATGAACTTGGGAAAAAGGTAGGTTTTTTGTAAAGCTGTATAAATCATTGTAAGAGGAGGTCATGATAAAAGTATGTGCCCCATTACCACAACAGTAAGAGTCAAAACAGTCAATTTTTTATAGAATTACGTGAGCGTTAAACATGGCAAAATGCTTTTTCTGAAAAAATATACTAACCATGACTGTAGGTTTCTTTGCAAAAGAGAGATGGCCTTATGAAGTTTGTAGGTGATCAGCCATGTAGCAGAATCAAGGCTCAAAAGATTAGCTGAATACACGCTCAAAAGCTACTAGCAGCCGCTGAAACTTGTTTATAATTCATTCTGGATGACTTAAGAATAACTTTGAATTAACAATATGGTGGCGACACATGCTGACTTACAAGATAACTCATAAGAGAGCAGTCCTGGTCCAAACCCTTCGACTTGTTCCATTACTTTCAGGTGGGAATCATGTTCTTATGCTTACCTCCCTTGTACAGTTTCTTTCAGAAAGATGCGTTTGCATTATAAAAAAAAAAATTGGGGGTCATTGCTTTTACTGTGTGTGGACTGGTTTTTGTGTGTTCTTCAGAACAAGACAGGTCACATGGTTGAGTTTGTGTTGGCAACCGAGTCAGAAATGGTTAAAGCTTAAGAGGTTACATAGATACTTACATTTTAAAGGCAATAAAGATGACGCATTCAGAAAACACGAAGGAGGACACAATGCAGAACTAATAAAATAAAACAGCAGCTTTCCTGAACATGTTTTGCAAAATCGTTTCTGCAAGTGTAAGGTGACTGGCGTCATGATCGGTCTGAAAGAGGAACAGCGCTCGTTTCTTTATCACTGAAAATTCCCAGCTGGTTGTGGGTCCTTGTATGTTTAGTATGTCCAGAGTAGATTATTTATTACCAATCCGCTGCAAGTGTGTGCTTGAAAGTATGGCAGAAGAAGAGATGTTTTTTATCCCCCTCAGAAGCATGGTCGCTGTGTTGTGTGTGTGTGTGTGTGTGTGTGTTTTTTTCCTGCTCTGTGCATACATGCTTCTGTGTGTCCTGTTGTAGAATGATTTGGTAAAATGTTTATATTCTCTACAGTAAGCGTTTATCTCAGTTAATGGAACTGTCTGTGTAATTTTTCTTTTCAGATGGTTCCTTACTTTTCTGAGCTAGCTGGAGTGTTAGGGTACACTGTACCAGTTTTGTTTTCTTCAAATTGTGTGATCATTCAAGAGTTGAAAGGCTACAGTTAATGTGATCTTGAAATATGAAACTTGTTTAGAGTACCAGGAGTAATAGACATTATTCAGACTTTTTCTCTGTCATAGTTATTTAAACCTTGTCTGTCTGAGTTGATTGATATATTTATTTTTATCAGTTGTAGTTAGACTGTGATAGATTTTTAGTGCTAATGTTTGCCTGGTCTTTTTTTCAACTTTTCTTTTGTGTTGTGTTTATCAAATTGTTTACATGGTTATTTACATCTTTTCCATCAAACTGTGTAGCTTTAGATTTAAAGATGAGAGTGAAATGTTTTCATCTAAGGTCGATGTCTATAAACTGTGTATTACAAGTATATGTGTTTTTCCTCCATCTTTTTTACTGCTGAGTAGGGACTCATAACATTTTGTTCGTTGGTTGGTTGGTTGGTTTTTTTGCATCTCATCAAACTTCAGTTTTTTTTTTTCAGGGGGGATCTAGCAAAAGAAGAGTGTGGGTAGCAAGAAACTTTAATGAATGTAAACAATGTTTCACAGTTGGCCAATGCATCACATGTCCATTAACTTGATCAGTGCCCAATTATTTCTGTGTTAACATATTTTTCCCGGGCAACATGAGTATTTGAACATTTATGGGAATGAGTATGAGAATTTTTGCTGGAACTGCATCACAGTGATGGCACTATCAGAATGTCATCCCTACAATCTAGAGATTCTACACAGAAAACCATTTCGGATGATACAGATCACTACTGGCCACACATGATTCCCCACAGGCAAGTAGTGATGGATGGGAACAGAATTCACTTATTCCCTGGAATCCATGGTAGGCAAACCCCACTGTAGGAATCGGGTTTTTTTTGTTGTTGTTGTTTTTAAATAGAGGTAAAGCAAAGGGAAGAAACCATGTTCTTTGATAAGCAGTGTGAAATGAGGGTTTCCAGTTTCTGTGTGTGACACATTTGTCCTGTGCTTCCTTCTCCAGCTGTGAGCAGTCTTTATTCAGATGTAGGCTGAAATAGGGGCAGCTGCAGTGAACCTCATGGTACTCTTCTGTGTGGTAATGGTCTTCCCTCCCCCCCACCTGAACGTTAACAGAATGTCTCCTCATTTTTTTTTCTCTCCCCTTTTCAGAGTTGTCTGCTCACTTGCTGGCTCCTCTGACTATGTTGGTCCTGTTTTAGCGGCCCGTGAGTCCTCTGCCTGTACGGTCATCGTGTTTTTAACTGCCACATCAGTTTTTTTTTTGTTTTCTTTTTATACCAGTGTGCGAGTTTTGGCACGTGTGGCATTAATCACTGTTATTGGAAAGCAGGGATTGGTTTTCTTTTTTGTTTTTTTTTCAGTGGTGGTTTGCTGTTTGGAAAGACTAACAGTGTACGTTTTCAGTAATTTGTGGATTTAAATTACGCCCTGAAGGTTTGATGTCTTTGAAGAGAAAAGAGTAGCGATTTGACTTGATAAAGGAAAACGTTGCCAGTCTGACAGTCTGTTCTTCTAGCCCTGAGTACCTAATAGACCTCTGTTACCCAAGAGCATGAAACAAAGTGTGTTTACTGTCAAGAATACAAATCAGTTCAGTTTAAAAGTGGAATATTAACTGATAGACAAAGGTTTGCGCAGTTTTTTTCCCTTAACAATTAGCTTTAGTCTGCATGTTTCCATCATTTTCTACTTTGTCTTTCTCTCTCTCTCTCTCTCTCTCTCTCTCTCTCTCTCTCTCTCTCTCTCTTTGTCATTGTCTGTATGTCTGCCTCACTCTGTCTCTCTCTTTCTGATGCACACACACACACACACACACACACACACACGCACACACACACACACCTGACACACACACACACACACACACATGACAGTCAGGTATTCATTGAGACCGGCATTTTTCATAAACATGAAGTCAGGTCACATTGAGTCTTCCATTAGACAATCTCTCACTCCCATCTCAGTTCTTGTTTACTCACTCACCGATTTATTTACTCGGTGTCTTGGCAGACAGGATTAGGCATGTAGGGACCAGTCAGCACACAGTGTCATGGACAAGTCCTCTTAACAACATGTCCTTTCCTCTGTCTGTCTTTGTCTGTGTATCGGTCTGTCTCCCTCTCTCTCTCTGTCCCTGCCTGTGTTTCTCTTTCTCCTCTCTCTCTCTCTCTCTTCTCCCCCCCCCCAGAGAGAGAGAAAAAAAAATCACTTTGTTTCTCTCTTCTTCTGTTCCATGTCAGTCTAATTGTACATTATGACAAGAAAGGAAAACACTCTTTCTGATCTTGTTACGTGTATGTGAAGCATAGAAAAAAGTGTTTGCCGTTACTTCTTCATATTGGTGTATGGGTATTGTATGTTCCTGTTTCTGCTTTTTATTTCATATTGTGCTTCATAGGAAATTCCTTTCAGTATAGGGCCAGAGCTTTAAATGTAAATATAGATTGTACTCTCTCTCTCTCTCTCTCTCTCTAAATATAGTTGTACTAAATATCTCTGATTGTACTCTCTCTCTCTCTCTCTCTCTCTCTGTGTGTGGTTTCTTTCACATTCGTTTTCAGATGAGAGTGAAATGTATAAGACAAGCAAGTTGTTAAAAAGAAAAGAGAACAGTAGAAGGGCCCAGAACATTTCAAGATTTGTTGACACATCTAGTTCTGATCCATCCACCCCTCAGAGAGGGTCATCAGATGGCAGAACCTCTGGATCATGTTGTGGATGTCTCCTGCTGTTGTGTTTGCAGTGAAAGCTAAACTACCACTGCGCTTGACTTACTGGTTTTGTTTGATAGGTGTGTGTGTGTGTGTGCGTTTCTTTTAAAACTGTTTTGATAGTGCAAGTCTTAGTTTATTTGAAAATGTTCTCCCTTTTATTCTTTCTCTCTCTCTACTCAACTGTTTTGCATCCATATATTGATGATCCATCTCTGTATAGGAATCATCATCATACATCATCATCATCACACATGATCATGATGTCTCTCTCTCTCTCTCTCTCTCTCTCTCTCTCTCTCTCTCTGTCTCTCTCGCTGTCTGTCTCTATCTCTGTCTGCCTGTCTCTCAAGACTGAAAGCACATCAGAAAATTTAGCCATTTACAAATTACAATGTAAAGTCAAATTACAAACCCCTAATCGATTCATAAATTGAAGAGGACTAATACAAAACCAGTTGATAATTCTTTTTTTGTTTTACACTTAGCCATTTGCAAATTACAATGTAAAGTCAAATTACAAACCCCTTAATTGATTCACAAATTGAAGAGGACTAATACAAAACCAGTTGATAATTCTTTTTTTTTTTTTACACTTAGCCATTTGCAAATTACAATGTAAAGTCAAATTACAAACCCCTTAATTGATTTACAAATTGAAGAAGACCAGTATAAAACCAGTTAATAATATTTTTTGTTTTGTTTTAGTGCGTTCTGTCTCGAGAATTCAGCACTAATAAATTGATAAGTTTTAAAGTTATATCTACAAAAGCCATGCGCATATAGAAGGTATTCACTAATGCATGCACACACAGAAATGAAGCACACTTGCATAAGGGCGAACACTCGGTTCACGCAGTCACACACATACGTAACACACACACACACACACACACACACACACACACACACACACACACACACACACCATGGGGTTTTGTGTGTCAGGCAGATGAAGGGACAGTATATTGCTTCCAGCAACAAAAAAATACAAGCAGACTGTAAGATGTCAGGTGAAAGAAAGCCTGTGCTCTGCAAATAATGTAGAATGGAGCTAAAATGACATCTGTTGACTTGGAATGACTTTGGGGAAAAAATTGCCTCGAAGGATGGCATTATTTACTTTTGCTTCTTGTTTGTTTATTTTTAATCAGGTGCTCCTTAACAAAAACTTTTCTAGATGAAACAAGCATGGCTCATGCATTTGTTAAAGAGCCAGCTAGAGTTGGTCCTGTGTTGGACTATGGCAATAGAAAAGTGACTGTGATGTTCCCAATGTTGACCTACATTACAATCAAAAATCTGTAGTCTCTATACATTTCTTTTTGTCATTGTTTGGGGACATAGTGCTAGTTATCCTTGAAGTATTCTTTACCTGCATGAATGTAGTTGCATATTTTCATCCATTCTTTTTGCTATTTATCCAAAACAGTTATTCACTTTGATATTGATCTACGGAAATTGGCGTTTTGATATTCTTACCTCGCCCAAGTTTAGAATGCATTTTCTACTGATTTATTATTGTCTCCATTTCTGGCCAAAATATATTGACCCCAGAAAACATGAGTGTAAGGATTCTACTTGATGCAGAAACATCAAAAGCATAGGGTTTTTCAGTGAGGCATAGTGTTGCAGTGTTTGGGATTTTATGCCATTTCCTTGTTCAAGTCTGATAAAATTTGCTTTTGTAATGCTCCCTCAAGGCAGATAGAATGCATTATCCTTTAAAGTACTGATTTTCTTTCTTTTTTTTTTTCAAATATTACAATGATATTAAACTAGCGAAAAATGAAGCAAGGAGTTTCATTTCTTTTTTAATGCACAAAATTGTAAGCTGTGGCTTTGAACTCTAATGAAGTTTCCCTGTCTGTTGTAGAGTAACTTGTAGGGTGACTCAGCCATGCACATTCAGCATAGATGTAACATCAGTGTGTCTCAAATAACTATTTGAATTATACGAGTGTTAAGATTCCACCTGAATTGTTTGTGTGATTCTCTCTCTCTCTCTTTTGTATATGCATGCACGCACCCACGCGCACACACACACCTACAGACACAATTGCATAAAATGTACCAGTGATTTACTTGTTATTGTCTTTCTCATTGAAAAGAAAGAGGAAACCCAGTGCTGCCTCTAATAATCCCTGTGTATGACTGACTGCGCAGTGAGGCGGACACTGAAGACGGGACTGGAAGAAGAGGAACTGAAAGCTGTGGAAGCCTACGCGGACCGAGTGTGAATGAGGGGGCGGGGAGGAAAAAACAAGAGTTGAGAGCAGCGTACGTGTGACTGCCTGCCTGCGTCAGAGATGAGCCTTGATGAGCGGAGTGCCTGCTGCGCTGCCTGTCCACTAACCCTTTTTTTTTTTTTTTGGGAGCATACTCAGTTGTTGGCGTTTTATGCTTTCTTTTTCTTTTGGCCGGCATCTTTCACTTTTCATGTATGTACCCTGTGTCTTTTGTTGAAAGGAATGCATATTATGAGTTCAGCTGTCTGTCCAGTTTATGTGGGGGTTTTTTTTTTTTTTTTTTTTCAGATGAAAATTTTTGTTTATTTATTCAATTTTCTGTGTGCAGCAGAGAATGTCTAGTTAATTTTTTGTTGCCACAGTTTAATACATTGCGTCCATAGGTTCGATCTTCCATTCATAGAAACAAACAAATGATAATTTGCTCCTTTTAGAGAATCTTTAGAGACATCTGTGTCGGACATCTATCAATGAAGCGTATGATTTTAGTTTACTGCCTGGCTATCCACAGCATCATTACATAACAGTTTTTCACGTTTCCGACTTTTAGTGGAGTTTTACTTTCATTTACTGCTAGTTGGACCGCTGAACATTGTTGGGCTTTTTTTTTTTTTTTTTTTTTTCCCTGATCTACATGTCTGTTTCCACTTGAACCATCATGCAACCAGTGACCTGTGTGGAAGATGAAAAACTGTCGGTGATCAATGACAAAAGATGTTCAGAGGTCGGTCAGATCTGGTTATGGCTTAAAACTACGTTATGCAGTAATATCTTGCACTTTATCTTGCACTTGGGTTTTTTTGTTTTTTTTTGTACATTAGTTATTCACGCTACAGCGAACACAGATGTTTTGGCAGATGCATGTATAGACTTTTTTGTTTTTTTTTTTTTAAACCAGCTACAAGGTTGCCTTGCAGAGTTGTGGTTTTAAAGTTTTTTTTTTTTTTTATAAACGTTTGCTGCTGATGCCTGTGATATGCTTACAACCACACAGAAGGTACCATGTTGTGTGTGACAACGCTAGCAGGGTCTATAAGTATGGTGTGTTACCAATGCTATTCACCAAGGAAATTATCAAACCATTTGTGTGATACACTGGCTTCTATAGAAAGCCTGGACTTTGAATCTCAGCCACGTTAGAATGCTTAGTGTGTAATCTGGATTCTATTTTCAGTTTTGGGGGGGGGTCATGGATAATCATGGAAATGTAACGACTAATCAAATGCACTTATTGGTGATTGAAGAGATTTTAAGTCCTGATTTGCACTTTTTATCAACACTAATTTGTGCTGCGTTTTCGTAGGACTAATATGTGGTTAAATGTGTGACACATAGCGAGTTAGGTTTTCTTCTTCCTCAGATTTTTTTATTTTTTTTAAAACGTTGCCTGTGACCAGAATGGGGGGAGTGGGAAGGGGTCAGTTGTGTCTGTGCTGTCTTACGGACCAAGGAATTTTCCTCTCTGTTTGAAAATGGAATTGTACTGGTATTTTCTGTAAAGAGTGAACAGTTTGTACAGAAGGCAACTTTCTATCCGTCTTATTTATGGTTTCAGTCACAGAGACAAGTGCAATAATGAAAAATCGAGTTTGATTTTGATTAATGTGTTCCTTCATTTCATTTTGTTCACTACTTTTCTTTTTTCCCCACCCCAAGTCTTGTTGCTGGCACAGTTATCTTGACGACTCATCCCTTGATAACATGTACTCTTTTGATATGTTGCTGATGTCTCCATGGTCCATGTAAAGTGCACTTTCAGTAACAGAGCTGGGAATGATGTACCCGGCATTTATTTACAAGTATGTGCATCTGTCTTGCCTAAAGTTGTATGGTGCATTCAAACAGAATGAAGCTGGTATCAGCCACCTCTAGTCACACGAGTGTCTTTATTTCAGAGGAAGGAACTGCAAACATTAATCATGACTTTGCATACCGGTACACATCCTCATGGTCAAGGGTGTGATGATTTAGGAAAGCATGTCTCAATGATGTATTCCCATGCACAGTATGTACCCAAGTTTTTTTTTGGCACAGAACAAGCTTTTGCCAGTATTATTATCAGGGCTGTTTATCTTAAATTGCAGGTCCAGTGTAGACCCAAGGTTCCAGTAACCGTTGTTCAAAAGAAAGAAACCGTTGGGAGAGGATCAATTGTAATGTAGAGGGAGAAAAATGGGGGTCACGCCTGTAAAAGATTTCTTGGCAGTCAGCATGAAAACATGGACATTTTGTAGCTGAAAACAGATCTCTCCATGAAAATCCGCGCGTTTCGCTTCACCTGTGAATAGACTTATTACACCAATATCTTGTATGTTTTGTGCTCATTGAAGTGTCACTTATCTGGTTTTGTTGATGGATTTTTTTTATGGTGAAACCTATTTTCTGTTGGGTTTCTTATTCGACAATACCAGATTTATTTATTATACAAAGAAAAACCAAGTTATGAAATCGGCCTTGTTTCGAAGAATAATGGGCGAGTATCTCTACTCAGATTGATTTGAACGATATTGATTATGCATCTTGCAAATCCATATCCCTAATGAACAAGTAACTTGTTCTCCACTTGGCTGCTTAACAAGTGTTATTTACTCGGTCAATCCATGTCTTTGGTAAAATATGCTGTCTTTTGAAATGTGACTTTGTATTTTTCATTGTTCCCTGTATTTTAAGTTTACATTTGATTTGATTTTACTCACTGTACTTCAGTCTGCTGAAAAGTTTCTTTGAGGAATTGTTGGCAGATTATTTCATTTTAAAGACTGAAAAAATAACTTTTTCAATTTTACTGATTGGTTGTTTGCAGAGGGCTGAATTTCTCTTACAAATGCTTTCCCTCCATTATTTCATAAAAACAGACTTATGACTGTTGGTTGGCATATTAAATAAAATCTATCTGGTTTTGTTTTCATTATTTTTGTATATACAATTGAAATACAAGAGAAGTGTCCTAATGAAGACTGTACATAGATATATGCCATATTCTGATTGTATGTGGAATGCATAATGGCAAAACAAAATAAACAACAAGAAAATAATTTCAGTTGTGATGTTTCAGTTTTAGTCATTTCATTGGAGATATCAAACTAGAATATTAAGATGCAGCTCTGTGTGTGTGTCTGTCCCTCTGCCTGTCTGCCAGTGTCCGTGTGTGTGTGAGAATACTACAGTCACTGTGCAGTTTATGTCACAATTGGCTCATGATCCGATCTGTACTCGCTGTATGATGGCAATGTCGACAAGTGCTTGTACCTTCAGAGAAAAAATCAATTACACTCCGTGGGAAAGGGCCATACAGAAGAATAAAAGAAGACAGAAGGAAAAGTAGAGGGGAGGAAAATGAAAGTCGGGGGAAAAAGTGCCTATAGAGAAATCTGAGCCACCTACACGGGTTTAAAAAAAAAAAAAAACGCACTCCCAAAAGATAAATATAATCCAAAAACCAACTCTTGGGACTTCCCCCACCCTATTACCACCCCTCCTCTATACCCAACCTAAAATGCTACCACCCCACTCAACCCAAAGAAGATAAGGAGGGACATTCCTAGCATAAAAGATCTACTACACAACACGCACACACAACCAATCAGATAAATATATGTTGAGTTTTCTTAACTCCCAGCACACAGGAGCATGTGCCACATGTTGCATCAGTCACTTCCTTCAAAAGGGCAGCGCACCTTGGCCACAAATCCCGAGAGTCGGGTTACAGTTACTGTCTTTGCACAAGAACACATACAAGGGCAAGGGGAAACAGGCACACACTCTCCAGCAACAATCACACGACACAACACGAAGGGACTCACCGTGGGAGCGGAGGATGAGAGTCCTTGCAGCGCCACAGAAGCCACACTGATGGGGTTCACCGGCACGGGGATCCGGCGGGAGCCCTCCAGCTGACGGCAATCTCCGTGGCTGTCAAGGCCTCGTGTAGGCCCTCAGCGGGGCTCAATCTCTGGGGGACGGCGTCAGCAACCGAGCGCTCCCAGGGCAAGAAGGTGCAGAGAAGGTAGAAGACGTAGGAAGGTGGGGACATGGGCAGGTGACCAAAAGGTGGGATGAAGCACCAGAGGGACGATGCAAAAAACAATCTCTGCAAGTCAATCATGGTCTGTATATAGTTCCAGAATATGGAGCTGTGTGGGATGTCTTATGTGACTATACTAGGAGAGGTAAGCACTGTCAAACCCCCTCCCTCCCAGTTAACTTGCTCTGCTTTTACAGGAAAGAACCCTAATTTCCTATGTGTTGATTGTTCCCCTTTTTTTTTTTTTCTTTCTCCAAATAAATTCTACTATTAGCTCAAAACCCCTCCTTTGCTTACAATGTAAAGGACTGCAATCAATAAAAGGAAACAATTACGGGGAAATAGTATCCAAACTCCACCTAATTCCTCTATTCCCCTTATTTCCGGAGGAAGGATTACAGGTTGACAAATCGCTATACACAAAGAGAACAAATGCGCGAGCATGTGATATCAATATTTGTTTACACAACTCTGAGGTTAACCAGAAATCACAGAGGGGCTGAAAGCCTACGTCAGTTCCGTGATTCAGCAAAATTCTTATATCAAAACGCACAGCATCTACAATGCACAAAGTTTGCTAATTAACTGCCTCACTAATGATTATCAAAATTTATGCTCTCAGCGTAATAATACGACATAATACACATCAAAACTGAGCAAGAACATAATCCTACCCTAAATCAAACAGTTCAACAGGTAATATTCAACACCCTCTCCATGCACACCTCCCTTCCCCCACCCCCACATTTTTACACAGACGAACAGGAACACAACACAGACAAGGAGCAGGGGTGATGGAGAGTGCTGATAGGGGAACGCGAGCGCCGCCCGAGAATTTAGTGGGCTCCGCACGCGCCTGGATGCACGCAGCGCTCACGACCAAAACTTGACAAAACAAACACGTAGCTGGGATCTACGTCCCGTGGCAAGCGCAAATATACTGTACATAAAAAAACCCCACCATGGGAGAAGATTTCGGCTCGCCTACAGATTTCACACACACGTATCATCGAACTGCGTGGTATTCACGTAACCAGGCCAACTGTGCGGTCACGTTTCTCGGTCAAAAACGAAAAGAACAACAAAAAAAAAAAAAAAAAAAACTTTACACTGACTATGGCTTGATACCAAGCCGTACTATGATGGAACCAAAACCACGCTGGTCCCCAGAACTCTCAAAATAAACGGACTTACAATTCACTATATCTGGGGTTTTGTAAGAGTAACGCGCATTTTATAATGATATGAAACTGCACACGTCCAATTATCTGCTAAAAGCTATGACCAGAACCTCAAATTTCCAGACTTCCGACGAAAAAATACACATTCTAAACCAACAGCAAACCATACGGAACAATACTATACCAGTAGTTTGTGAGCGGGATGGAGAGGGTAGGGTGGGACACCCAGTGTCTCCTGTCTCGACCCAGGCGAAGGGCAGGCAGGCTGGCACCAAAACGTACGTCACAACGAAGTAACAGGAACTCTTCAGGATCCCCACCGAAGGGATTCGCCAGACCAGGAATGGTCTCAAGAAGCTTGTCTAGACTGAAGATCGTGGTCCTCCGAAATCCTTTCCCCCTCTGTCTCTCCGACTCCCCAAACCAAACCGAAAACCTACAGCTGAGAAGTTCACACATGCAGTCAGTAATGCAGGGAAGTTGGAAACTTGCACGGAGTGCACGTGCAACTGAAAAAAACAAACAGACCCTACCAGTGTGGCTGGAAACTTTGATTTCACGCTAAAAAAAAAAAAAAAAAAAGAAAAAAAATAAACGACCCAGTTACACACACACACACAAAAAAAGATGAAGAACGTGGAGGGGCGATGAGGAAGGACGGTCCACCGGCGGCTCACATATGCTAATAGAAGAGTATGGAAGAAAGGAAACACACACACACACACACACGCACACACACACGGAGGAATCGGGATTGCGAAAAGTACGGTTTCGTACTATTAAAAAATGGGGCACCCAAAAGATAGAAGGAAAAAGTTAGTAAAATGAACGATAAAACCATTATAAAGAGACCCTGATCCTTATGAAAAGGAATATGAAGGAGTATGGAAAGTCTAGAACGTATCTAAAAGTGACTAGGGAACTATAAAACCATTAAGTGAAGAGAACTCCAGTTTCCCTACGTTGACCTATCAAGAAAAAGTTCAAAAGCTGAGCCGTCCGTGACAACACCCCCCCCAAAAAAAGTTCCGTACCACTGAGGTACGAATTATTTCAGCCCCTGAAACATTCCGTTAAGCTAAAAAAAAAAAAAAAAAAAAAAAAAAAACAAAACAAACAAAAAAAACAAAGGAACTTCTGTACAAAAATTCTTGACATACTCTACACGGCACCAATGACACAGATCATTGACCACAAAATTGGTACAATCTGCCATTAGCCAGTCCATATCTCACACTGCAGAATCATGATGTCTCCATGCAGCTGAGATAACCAGCCTCAATATTTTCGTTCTTGGGGATTGGCCTGAATTGGGACGCCATACTCTAGAGCTCAACTGCCCACCCCATAAGACGACTGACGGGCCGGATTCGATGAAGGTACTGGAGTGGGTGGTGGTGGTGCTTACAAGGACGAATTCCCTGCCATAGAGGTATGGGTAAAAAAAACGTCTCACAGCCAAAACGACGGCAAAGCACTCTAGCTCGATCATATTGTAATGGCGCTCTGCTCCCACGAGCTTTTTGCTAGCATATGCCACTGGTTTTCAATCCACTCCTGAGATCATGTAGCAAAGCGGCCCCTAGTCCGCTCCCAGAGGCGTCAGTGCAGAGGACAAAGGGCTTGCAGGGATCTGCTAACTGGAGGATAGTCGGAAGGTCAGAGCTTCCTTAAGGGATTGGAATGCCTGCTGGTCGGTCTCCGTCCAGCTGACTCTGTCAGGCTGCCTGGCTCTGGTCTTGCCTGTGAGGACACAAGCCATCTCCACAAAGTGGGGGCAAACTTCCTATAATACCCAACCAAGCCCAAGAACGACCTCAACTCCTTTTTGGTGGTCGGTGGCACCGCATCCTGGATTCTCCTGAGTTTGTCCCCCTCCGGGAGGATGTATCCTTGGTCCACCACATGACCAAGGAACCCAATTTCTTTCTCTGCTAGGAAGCACTTGGTGGGTCAGGCGGCCAGCTGTACCTCTCTCGAGAGTCGAGCAAACAGAATGCACAGCGCCTCTAGGTGACGTTCCCAATCCTTGGTAGCCAGCAATATGTCGTCAATGAAGTTCTGGGCTTCACGCAATTGCAGAGGCTCTAGCATGAGCTGAATGATGCGACTAAATACAGCTCCTGTTAGCCCAAAGGGCATCACAAGGAACTGGAACTGTCTTTCTTTCTGGGGTAGTGAACGCAGTCTTTCCCTGGTCTACTGGGTCCATGGGTATCTGCCAATACCCCTTCGCGAGGTCCAACTTGGAAAAGAACTTGGCCTCTGTTAGCTGGGCGAACATTTTATCTACGTCGGGCATAGGTTCTGCGTCGAAACGGAGTACTTTGTTCAAACGTCGGAAATCGACGCAAAACCGCATCTTGCCATCGGACTTCTTTACCAACAGCACGGGAGACGAGTAGAGTGAACTACAGCGTTCGTTCAATCACCCCCATTTTCAGCATGGCGCGGATCTCATCTTTGACATTTATTTGGGAATGAGGAAGGGAGTACTGCTTGACATGGATAGGTTCATGTTGGTTCAGCTCCAGAGAGCACACTCCCAAATTACATCGTAGTGGAACATCCATCAGCACATCCTGGAACTCCTCACAGAGAACAGTCAGTCCCTGGTGGCTTCCGGGAAACAGTCAGATGAGAACTTGACATCCCTCCAGGTCTCCTCTTGCTGTAGGGGCGGGCACGGAACTTGGAAGGCAGTGGGCGGGTCCTCCACATGTGTTCTCCACAACTACTGGAGTATATCCAGTCTGGCACCTTACCCTCCTTACATATTTCTTTAGCAGGTTGGCATGGATGAGCTTTTCTTTACCCAGATTGTGACAACATAGTCAAAATCGCCCACACGTTTGACCACAGGGAAAGGTCCCTGCCATGCCAACTGTGACTTGGTATGGCATAGGGGCAATAACAAGAGCACCTCATCTCTAGGTTCGAACCAACGCTCATTTTTTTGGTCATAGTATGTCTTGTATCTTTGTTGGGCTTGGGCCAGGTTCTGATGGGCGAGCTCACACGTGGACGCAATCATATCCTTGAAGTCAAGCACGTATTCTGTCTGGGTTCGAGGTTGATCTGTTGTTTGATGTGTCCACTGGTCGCGCAGTACAGCCATGGGCATGTCATGTCCAAGCCTAAGCACAGTAGGACGCAACGGCTTGGGGACCACAAACTGAGTCACTTGGACCTTGTCAGATTGGTGTCTCCAATGAAGGATCCCTTTGCGTCGGATGAACTGGACACTGTGGTTCCTGGTCTCTCGGGGCAGGTTTCCCGGCTAATCCTCGCAGGGCGTTCAGGGTTGGGTCCTTCTCTTGCAAGGTCCGCACCTTTTCAGGATCCATATTAATGGCATCATGCTGGGAGGGCGGTTTCAGGAGAGGTTTCTGTGCTTCCTGCTCCCTACGGGCCTGGGACTGGGTCATGACTCCTACGAGCACTTCAGGCGGTAGTTCTGTCAGTACCTGGCGGGTGTGCCATCTTCGAAGGTGACCTCATTGACTATCAACAATGAGTAAGCCGGCTGACACAGGGCTACGGCCCACACACAATTCCTCTGAAGTACGGAGTCGATACCTCAATGAGGACGTTGTCCCGAGTCGCATGGAAACTCTCCTCTATCCCCAACACAACGCTGTTCCCTTGCCGTCGAGCGCCTGCCGGTACCAGCTGAGCGTCGACGAACACGTGGTGGCTCCGGTATCTCGGATGGCCTCGACGATATCTCCCTGGACTACAGAAGGGAAAGGAGGACACACACCGGTTTCTCCAGTTTCTGTTCTCCATAAGAGACCTGTTCTCTCCCGGCACATAGTCCCAGCTTGGTCTTCCGGTTTGGGCAAATCCCGCAAGAAATGGCCAGGTCTCCCAACCCGAGGCACGTCTTGGAGGTGGAGGCCAGCTTTGGAGTAGCTTCTTGCTTTTCCCCCTTTGTAGGAGAGCGCTTGGGAAGTCCCCTGGAATCCACTGGTAAACTCCGCCTGAATGAACCCGTGGGTGGAGCACGAAAGTGGCGACGGGCATCAGCAAATGCCTCAGCTATTTTGACGGCCTCAGTGAATGTCTTGGGTTGAGTCTCACCCAGCTTAAATTGAAACTCCTGGGACACGGAATTGGACAGCTACTCCAGGAGTAAGCAGTCTTTCATGGGCATCTCTGAAGCCTCTATCCAGTATTCGAAAACACGTCAAAGTCGTTCTTCATACTGACAAAAAGTTTCTTCAGGTTCCTTCTTCATGGTTCGAAATTTCTTGTGGTATGACTGCAGTCATATGGAGTCTAGAACGCAAGGCCTTCTTTAACTCCTCATCTGAGGCTCCGGGGGTTATGCTGACAAACACTTCCTTGGCTTCCCCGTGAGACCACCTGTAAGGTAGAGGGCCTTCTGTCTCTCAGAGAGTCCATAAGCGGTGGCCATAGTCTCAAAATGCTCGATGTTGGTGTCAATATTGTCCTGTGCGTGGTACATCGGCATTTGATTTTAGGAGGAGCCATGTATGGTTCAGGAAATGGCGGGGGTGGAAATTCTAGCTAGGAGGACCCAGGCGGGAGCGCGGCTGCTGGCTCTTCGGGCTCTGAATGTTGGCTGAGCTGCTCCAGAAGCTCTTGCATCGTCTTCTCCCGCTCAGCTTGCAGAAACGCTTCTAGATCAGGTACAGACTTCTTCCTCTCCCTGTCCACCCTTCTCTCTTCCATCTCCAGCTGACATCTTCGTTCTTCTCGTCTCTCTCTCTTCCTTCCTCCTTTTCTAGCCTCTTCTCCTCCATCTCTAACTGCCAGCTCCGTTCTCTTTCCTCCTTTTCTAGTCTCTTTTCCTCCTTCTCTAACTGCCATCTCCGTTCTCTTTCATCCTTTTCTAGTCTCTTTTCCTCCTTCTCTAACTGCCATCTCCGTTCTCTTTTCTCCTTTCCTGACTGCCCACTTTCGTTCTCTTTCCTCCTTTCCTGCCTTTCCTTTCTCTCCTGCTTCTCTTTCACGGCGCTCCTCATCGCGTCGGTAGAGGGCCTGCAGTTGCTCAGGAGAGACACCCGGATACGACGGAGCATGCAGACGAGGTTTAAATCCTGGAGGCCCAGCGGGCGTAGTAGACCTTCGAGGCGGAAGGCCTTGATATCCCCCCAGTTCTGAAATGTGGAGCCGACTACCGCCTAACTCGTGTTCCACCTCTACAGATATCGCTGGTCTGTCCCGTGGCAGTCGTGGCTAAGACAATAGGAGGATTGCCAGCTCTGGACGAATACACAATCCGGGTGGTCGGGCCGGTGGACGCTACGGTGGTTGGGCTAGTCATGCCGGGTAGTATGCCTGTCACGGTGCGCTTGGCCCGCTGGAGAGTAAGTGGCCCGGTCCACTCCGAGTCCATAATGGTGTCTCAAACACTAAGATGGGTAGACACTCACTTCACAGTGGAGCTCTAAATTCCGGCGCAACCCACAGTCACACAGAGGGGGTCGATGCACCTCACTCAACCCTAAGGTAACACGATGCAACCAGAGATCCTAACACGGCAGTTAGTCCTAAGGAGTGAATCTACCACACTCAGTACTGAGATCCCACAACGAATTACACGACTGGAAGGTGGGTAGAATTGCCGTCCTAACGGTAAATACTAACACCAGCTCAAAATTACGGTGTACCTCGCTCCACCCTACGTAATGAGGAACAGGGGAAATTTACCCAGACGCAAAGAAAAAAGAAAGCCACTCTGACAGGCCAACAGTGAGACCGCACGGGACTCTATCCTGAAGGTGTGAACTAAACAGTCACAGTAACCTGCGCTCATTCCGACACCCTGTCCACAGCCACGGCCCGGTCGGCCCCGCCGCAGCCCCGGCACCGGCAATCCACAGGCAGCAGTCAATGTCAAGTCGTCAAGAGGCAACCCACCGGAGGAGACAGTGCACTGCTGCCGAGTCACTTCAGTGGTGTTCAGTGGCGCCTGTTCTGATCTAACATACGCAGGACACCACCTACTAAGCCCCCTACTGACAACAATAATTGCTTAGTCGCGGAGCCTGCGTGAGTGAGCTCTCCCTCCGGAGGGCGCCACCACGTCCGTCCAACGACAGCCCCCATGGACTCGCCGATACCGGTGACCCCGACGGAACCAAACCAAGGCCACAGACGCGGAGAGGACATCAAAACTGAGGTCACCATGAGAGCAGGGCATGAAGGGCCACAGAATTTGAGACTTTTTTTTTTAAATGCTGATCGATGAGAAACGAGGATGATTATGATGCTACGGATTTCCATTTCGGTCTGAGACTACGACAGGGCTGTACTCTACGCTTCCTTTCATAATATATCCCGGCGTCAACCAGGCCCGAGAGATACAGACAGACACCTGCAGTGTTTGGTCAGGAAATTTGAGCAACACTCTCAGAAACGCATCCATTAAGTGGATGAAACTCGACTGTGTGGTCCCAGTCTTCCCAACTGAGTCCGCAGCAAACTCTTAACTCTGGGTAGGAGCCGGTCGGGGCAGAAAAACCCACATGACTTCTGATGGGATTCGAACCCACGACCTCCCAGTCCGGGAGTCTGCGACCCTAACCCCTTCGCCACGGCGAAATGAGACCTGTAGATGGTCCCTTCTGCTTGCGCGGCAACTAGGCCACTGAAGGCACTCCCTAACAGGAACAACTGACCACACAGGGCCTACCAAGTATGTGCCAGTAAAACTCCAGCAGAGCTCTCAACAATCATCTAACCAATGAAGGTCAGGACAATAGTAAGGGATTAAACGGACCCCTTACATCAGAAACTCAACGTAGAGAGTAAGATCTCGAACAAGCCAACGAAGGCTATTTTACGATCGGCGAATGACTGCACTTATTCTACCCCAAATTCCCAGAAATGCCAAAGCAATCACTGCCAACGAAGGCACCAATTCTCGAAACAATACTCAGTTTCCTGAACACACCAATAAACGCCCCCACTCAAAGATCTTTCACAGAATAGATCGAACGCACACGTCGCTACACGGTAGGCGGCTCTCTAACTGACTAGGTTAACGCTACGGACTTGGAATCGGGTGCACAGAAAACGGTCGATTACCCTATACACATTCAAACAACTCGCAAAGGTACGTGTCTGAACGGTATCAGTAATACGGCAAAGCACGGCCTTTGGATCGGCACACAACGCGCAAGCGAGGCTACGGCGCCGTATATGAAAACCAAATCGCCAAGGCCAGGATGCCAGAAGGGAAACACAAGGCGCTGTCCTGATTTCTAAGTCCGATCGAACGTCGAGTCCGGATGGTTAACTTTCTCGACAAACTCGGCAGCGGCCTTACCGTAAACAAGGTAAGGGAGGTCGCGCACACCCAGGGTAGAATGGAAACACTGGCCGACGACCAGGCCCCTACTTACACCTTACTGTAAACGATCTTGTCTGGCAAAGCCAACCAACTCACAGATCTCATGCACTCACTAATACATAGATCTTTTTATTGCCCTAACAGACATCCATACTGGTGCACACACACTACCTAGTGTGGGCTAAAGAAAATGAAGTTCCCTAACATCAAGGAACTAACAATAGGGATACAACTACTGTAGCGAGTGTAATCGAGACAGTAAGAGACAGCCTAAGCAATGCAGGATAGCCCTGTTACTGATTATTCAAAGAACCCTGTCTTAGTGTACCCATCAACCAATGCAAATATCACATAAGTTTCCTAAACAAAACTACTACGGAATCGCGACGCAGACGACCGAACGCCCTACACTGAACCGCGATAACCAGTGGGACGGTCAAAGAAGAAGAGGGACACCAATCTCCTACCTAGCTCACCTTCATACTTTAAAAGTTGTCAGGGGTACAGCCAAATCTGCCAACTGTTGACCAACCGACACAAGCGCTGGTATCGGCGAGCTGAAAGAGAAACCTATGCACTAGTCTCCCCGAATCAAGACCACCCCGTACACCTAAACAGACCCAGCTACCTACTTATACTAATAATAAACGGAAAGTGGTATACACGGCATGGACGGAAAATGAACACGCAACTAACAGAAACTACGTAATCCGGCGGTACGCAAGGCGGCAGACGGGTGCAGAGCTGTCACGGGCAGGCACTCCCCCTACCCCACCAACACTCCCAAGTGCCGCACGCTCCTGAGTAGGCCCCCTTCCACTCAAGGGCCTAACCCAACCAGCCTCCCGCAGCTAGATTAACAGAAAGATTGACAGAGAGAGCTCTCCCTGTGTCCGTCAGCAGCGCGAGGCAACAGCGGAATTATCTGCCCCTCCCCGGCATCTCCATCAAAAATTGTCAAAATTGACAGGGTTCAGGAGAGGAGCCTGGCGGGATCCGCGAATCGCCACACACTTATGGACAAACACAAGGAGGCAGAGGTAAACAACTAAGGCAACACTTTTATTACATCTCGACAAGTACCAACAAAAAAAAAAAAAACAATCACACTCTGTGGGAAAGGGCCATACAGAAGAATAAAAGAAAGACAGAAGGAAAAGTAGAGGGGAGGAAAATAAAAGTCGGGGAAAAAGTGCCTATAGAGAAATCTGAGCTATCTACACGGGTAAAAAAAAAAAAAAAAAAAAAAAAAAAACGCACTCCCAAAAGATAAATATAATCCAAAACATCACCAACCCTTGGGACTTCCCCAACTCTATTACCACCCCTCCTCTATACCCAACCTAAAATGTTACCACCCCGCTCAACCCAAAGATAAGAGGAGGGACATTCCTAGCATAAAGGATCTACTACACAACACGCACACACAACCAATATCAGAGATAAACATGTTGAGTTTCCTTAACTCCCAGCACACAGAAGCACGTGCCACATGTTGCATCAGTCAATTCCTTCAAAGTGCAGCGCACCTTCGCCACAAATCCCGAGAGTCGGGTTACAGTTACTGTCTTTGCACAAGCACACATACAAGGGCAAGGGGAACAGGCCACACTCTCTCCAGCAACAATCACACGACACAACACGAAGGGACTCACCGTGGGAGTGGACGACGAGAGTCCTTGCAGCACCACAGAAGCCACACCGACGGGGTTCACGGCACGGGGATCCGGCGGGAGCCCTGCAGCTGACGGCGATCTCTGTGGCTGGCAAGGCCTCGTGCAGGCCCTCAGCAGGGCTTGATCTCGACCGGGTAGGCGTCAGCAGCCCAGCGCTCCCAGCGCAGGAAGGTGCAGAGGTGGAAGATGTAGAAGGGGGGGACATGTGCAGGTGACCAAAAGGTGGGACGAAGCACCAGAGGGAAGGTGCAGAAACAAATCTCTGCAAGCCAATCATGGTCTGTATATAGTTTCCAGAATATGGCGCTGTGTGTGGGGTGTCTTTTGTGACTATGCTTGGAGAGGTAAGCACTGTCAAACCCCCTCCCTCCCTGTTAAGTTGCACTGCTTTACAGGGAAGAACCCTATGTGTTGATTTGTTCCTTTTTTTTTTTTTCTCCTAATAAATTCTACTATTAGCCCCAAACCCCTCCTCTGCTTACAAAGTAAGGGACTTCAATCAATAAAAGGAAACAATTACAGGGAAATGGTATTCAAATTCCACCTCTCTAATTTCTCTTTTCCCCTATTTCTGGAGGAAAGATTACAGGTTGACAAATCGCTATACACAAGGAAAAAAAAAAAATCGCGAGCATGTGATATCAATTATTAATTTAGTTTACACAACTCTGAGGTTAACCAGAAATCACAGAGGGGCTGAAGGCCTACGCCAGTTCCGTGATTCAGCAAAATTCTTGTATCAAAACTCACAGCAGCATCTACAATACACAAAGTTCGCTAACTAACTGTCTCATCAATGATTATCAAAATTTATGCTCATCGGCGTAACCATACGACATATACACATCAAAACTGAGCAATAATATAATCTACCCTAAATCAAACAATTCAACATGTAATATTCAACACCGTCTCCATCCACACCTCCCTTCCCCCACCCCCACATTTTTACACAGACGAACAGGAACACAACACAGACAAGGAGCAGGGCGATGGAGAGTGCTGATGGGGGGGGACGCGAGCGCCGCCCGAGAATTTAGTGGGCTCTGCACGCGCCTGGATGCACGCAGCGCTCACGACCAAAACTTGACAAAACACGTAGCTGGGATCTACGGTCCGTGGCAAGCGCAAATATACTGTACATAAAAAAAAACCCTATCATGGGAGATGATTTCGGCTCGCCTACAGATTTCACACACACGTATCATCGAACTGCGTGGTATTCACGTAACCAGGCCAACTGTGCGGTCACGTTTCTCGGTCAAAAACGAAAAGGAACAACAAAAAAAAACACAAAAAAAACCTTTACA
>JADBJO010000711.1:232500-237500 GCA_016801955.1 Conus betulinus | reverse complement strand
AGATTCTCCAACTCTTGTACATCTGGTGAATTATTGCATTCAATGTTGCATTCACTGACACATTTTAACAGAGCTGACAGAAAAGACTTTTGTAAAATCTACCTTTGCTTTGACAACCGGGTGTTCACAGTTGGGGGGGGGGGGGGGGGGGGGGGGGGGGGGGGGGGGGGGGGGGGGGGGGGGGGGGTGGGGGTTAGACTTTCAATTCCTGCACCCAACCATCAGTAAACTGCAAATGTGCATCAAGGCTTTTGTAGCACTCGAACTGTTGCAAGGTGTATGCGGTTACAACACAGACAAGGTAACTCACCAGTCCAAGGAACTTCAGTGGTAGTGTAAGATTGACATCATTTGACAACTCTTTCCCCCTGGAATCGTATGGATCAAATCCATTCAACCACTCCGATTTTGGGCGATAGCGAGATCTACACTCCCCATCTAACTTGTCAATGTACTTGACGTTCTCTTTCGCTGCTGGCCGTCATCGAAAAATTGGCTTCCCAAGATGGAGGTTTCCGTTCGCTTCGGTAGAAACGTGACGTCATCGCTCGAAAACCTATAGCATTACTATATCTTACTTCCACAATATAGCAAGGGGCTAACCCGTTACGAGTCCCCTCCCCCCCACCCCTCCATCAGCACCTTGACAACCAGAACGACAGCATACGAAAAATCCCAGATGGCACTCTCAGTATCACTGACAGCGCTCCGCTCACGTCAATGATACTTTTACTACTGTAGAACGATCCTGACACACACTACTATCACTTACGTTGGACTACCTAGCAGAACTGCCAGGTGTGTAGCGACAATTCTCTCCATCAATCGCCGGCAAGTTCACAGAAATCGGCTTTTCACATAGCAAATGAAAATTAGACACGGATTATACAATCCAGTTTCTAAATCGGTTTCTCAGCTGTTAAATTCTCCAAGCCGTCTTGAAGGGCGAGAGGTCAAAAAGAAACTGTCACTTCCAGTCATCCCCCCCCCCCCTCCTTCCCCCCATCCTCCCCCTCCCCCCCCCCCCCCCCCCCTCCCACCACTCCCCCCCCCCCCATTCACCAGCAACAGCAACAGCAACATCTGATTGGTAGGAAGGGCCGGCGATATTTTTATTCTCCCACAGCCTCTCTTCACTACTCAAAGCAAAACACCCACACATGACTGCGCCCAAACCATGATATACAGATAGGGGATAGCAAAGGGACATCGGAAACCTCACCTTTTTCGCTCAGACATCATAACTCCTTCCCTAGAGGGACCATTTGGGGGAGACCGAGACTCAATCCACTCGCAGCTGAATGAATCACCCAAAGCCCCGCAACAACTGTATAGGCTACTACTCTACAGAACCAAACAATGTCATGGTATCTGTGCGTCTTTCTGTCGCCATGAACAATACCATGATTATCACATTTTTTTTACCTGATTAGGATTATATTCCCCTTCCCTTTTCAATCCCGACTTCAGAAGCACAGACCACGCTATTCTGAGTTCGTCTGTAATACTGTTTATGTTGTGTGTTGTTTAATGGGAAACAAATCACCCAGTTCATAATCCTCCGCTCACCCCCCCCCCCCACCACACACACACACACACACAATCCCCCCCCCCCCCCCTTTTTTTTTTTCTTCGTTCTCACAGACACACACTCAAGTTTGTGACTTTGGGAAATAAATCTAAAGCGGAACGGACCGTTTTTTCGAGTTTAGTTTTTAAGTTACCCATGTACCATCATCCTTACGTAAAAATACTGGGTCCAGTTTAAGATTACATCGATCATGCAGTTGAAGATGTATGGAAAGTTGCAGCAAACAAACAAAACAATACAAACAAACAACAAAACAAAACAAACGCAAGCAAACAAACAAAAAAAGCCACTCTATGTTCAACAGAACTCTGAAGAAACACATCCGAGTTATACAGATGAACCGGCAGCCCCTCCCCCCTCCCCCCCCCCCCCCCCCCCCCCCCCCAAAAAAAAAGGCATGGGTGTTCAAGAAATCGCTATCCCTTTTCCTCCTTTACCCCTGTATACCACACACATGTACAAACTCATCCCTTAAATCCCCTTCTATTTGTGTGTGTGTGTGTGTGTGTGTGTGTGTGTGTGTGTGTTTACAAGGTGCATGTGAGACCTGTTATTGAATGTAGTCTAATATATGGAACACGGATACACAACAAATTATTACAAAACAAAGCAGAGTTGCAAACTTTGTGTCTGATGATCATAATTTCAGTTTCAGTGCCACAGCAAATCTTTTAACAATTAGAATGGATGGACTGCACCCAAGGAGCGAACGGCTAAAGTTGTACAGCCAACGCAGCGAACAAAGCAAGACAGAAGCCTACGTTTGAATACACCAGGCGTACAGGTGGTTGTGAGATACAGGGATCAAGAACAGCATGCTCGCTTATACTGTTCTCTCTCTCTCTCTCTCTCTCTCTCTCTCTCTCTCTCTCTCTCTCTCTCTCTCTCTCTCTCTCTCTCCTCCACTTTTAAAAGTCAGATTGAGGAATAAATAAATGCTCAAGAAGTCAGTATTTGTGGCAAATTTTGACGATTTAACGAGCAAAATCCAGTTTAATTTTTTTAAGTAATAACTATTCACTCGTTCAGCCTTAGGTCGCAGACAAGATGTTCATTGTGCAAAATTCATTCCACGTGGCCAAGCAGAAAGTTTTGTACATCTTCCAAGGTTAAGACTTTAACGAAAGAAAAATAAAAAAACATCAATCGTATCGTGTGTGTGTGTGTGTGTGTGTGTGTGTGTGTGTGTGTGTGTGTGTGTGTGTGTGTGTTTCATATTTCCACGTGGCTTCTCCGTCCCACCCCTAACCCCTTACAGTTTTTTAACAGAATTTACGATCGTTTGACAGGGCAGGTAAAAGACTAATGATTCTGCCAAAATCTGTAATAAATCTGGACTTGACATGTCAGAATCTAAAGTATACACAGCTTTTTAAATTCCATCGTCAACACTATACTTAATTTTGAAGGCCTAAGTCCACGGTGTGTCTTGATTTGGAATGCTCAAGTCTAAAGCATATCTTGATTTGAAATGATAACTCTTAATCTGGAACGCCAACGTCTATAAAATGTCTGGATTAAAAAAGGCCAAACTCTCGAGATATATATATATATATATATATATATATATATATATATATATATATATATATATATATATATATATATGGCTTTGGAATGCCAGAGTTTATAGTAAATCTGGTTTTGGAATATCAGAGTCCGTAGAATATCTGGCTTTGAAATTCCACAGTCTAATGGAAATGTTAATTTGTGCAGCACTGGCATCAGAAACCATATGATCTGTTTATCATCACCGTCATCCTAATCATGATCATCATTATTGTCACGTGCCCATTTCCATTTCCATGTCACATCAGGCAGGTCAGACTGGGCACACGCCTGTATTCACTCCATGAAGTGTTTCTAGAGCATGCCCCCAAATCACTGACCGGGAGAATGAGATTAAGAACAGGCGGGGAGAGGGGGGGGGGGGGGGGACTAGTTCTGGATCAGGTTCAGACTTACTCCACTTTCAAATCAGACACAAGGTCCGTTGACTGTGATCAATTTTGTCGTTCGTGACACTTTGAGAATTTTGAAGAAGGGTGATTTTGGACCAGAAGGGGAGGTCTGTTTGGATTCACTTCTTTAAGCGCGGGAGCGGGAGGGGGAGGGGGGGGGGCGGTGAGTTCACGACTTCAAGCACGCGCCTTTTCGAGCACCCGAGGGTGGAGATGATGAGGGGTGATCAGGGGCATGGAGTGGTAACGGCATGTTACACTGCAGGACAGGAAAGTCAGGAGTAGCAGAAGTGGCTCAAGGGACTCTTACTCGCCTGCCAACTTCACTGACAACAGCTGACCCTGGGGTGCTTTGTACATGGCGTCCACTGACAGCTCAAGGTGATCAGTCCCAGCGGCGCCAGGAGAAGGAAAACAGCAGGCTGCAGAAGGGCATCTGCTAGCTACTGGGAGTCATGACCTGGATGCAGCCCAGCCTCCCTTAGAGTGTAAGAAGTTCAGAGCCAAAACACTTTGTCCAAGGGGGAAGGGAAGGGGGACTGGGGAGGTGTGTGTGTGTGTGGGGGGGGTTTCTTCTTCTGAAGACCATCTGATGTCAAGCTTCTCCACAGAGGGTTTTTTTTTTGCTACCAACTCCATGTCTTTGCTCTTTCTTCTCTCTCTATCTCTCTCTCTCTGTCTCTGTCTCTGTCTCTCTCTCTCTTTTTTCTCTCTCTCTCTCTGTGTCACACACACACACACACACACACACACACACATACACACACGCACGCACGCACACACGCGCACACGCACACACACACACACACACACACACACACACACACACACACACACACACACACAAGAAACAACAGATCCCAGAGAGAGAGAGAGAGAGAGAGAGAGTACTCTCATGGAGCTCCCAATTATCTCAGTGACTGACAGTTTGAGGCTCAGTAATCTCACCTATGAAGTGACAAAGAAGCGTCGGCAGTTCTGACCATTAGACCATCACCTCCACCGCACATTGCACAACACTTCTGCAACAGAGTGCCCATCGTTACGTGAAAACAAAACAAAACAAACAAACAAAACAACAAACAAAAAAACAAACAACAAACAACAAACAAAAAAACCCCAGCGAGTAATGATTCACCACAAGCGCAACATCAACAGCACGTTTGATGCACCAGCAAGCCCTGAATCGAAGGAGAAATAAGTATTTCTACGACTCGGGTCTACACGAGGAGACATTAGACGACATTATTCTTCGCTGAGCGAGCCATGCCCACCGGTAAATTAGCGTTTTCTACGACTCAGGCCAACATGAGCAGACCACACAGTCATGATGCTAATGAATTAGCATTCTCTCTTTAGTGTTTCTTTACCGTCAATCACCGTCTCCTGCCGCTAGCCTGAGGGAACACAAGGCAAGGGGAAATCAAGACATGTTACATATCTGATCG
>JADBJO010000711.1:205000-212500 GCA_016801955.1 Conus betulinus | reverse complement strand
CAAACAGACGGGGGTGGAAATACTCAGAAATTTGCAAATAGACGGGGGTGGAAATAAAACTTACAGTGGCGGAGGGAACGATGAAGACAGATGAGGTGAGCAGCAGGTGGCAGTTGCCTGCCCCTGGCTGGGTGATTGCCCTTAGGTTGTCTGCCTGTCAT
This sequence comes from Conus betulinus, assembly GCA_016801955.1. Lineage (NCBI taxonomy): Eukaryota > Metazoa > Mollusca > Gastropoda > Neogastropoda > Conidae > Conus > Conus betulinus. The sequence continues at coordinate 212,339 of JADBJO010000711.1, read as the reverse complement.
TGAGGCTGCCCATCACATGAGTGCTATCCATCACATTACCGCCTCCATGCTGGCTCCGACTTCTCGCTACGCTACTGTTAAGGTCAGAGAGGCACGACTTTCGTCTGGGACAGTTTTGTATACAGCATCCAACATTATACCAGAAGAGGAGAAGAGAGAGTGTGGGAGGGCAAGAAGAAGAAGTGGTAGTAATGGTAGTGGTAGGAGGAGGAGGAGGAGGAGGAGGAGGAGGAGGAGGAGGAGGAGGAGAGAGAGAGGAGAGAGAGAGAGAGAGAGAGAGAGAGAGAGAGAGAGAGAGAGAGAGACCTACGATCAAAAAGAGACCTACAGTTCTTAAACGAAAGCACACAAAGTATACAAAAAGACTTCCATATTAAGTACACACACACACACACACACACACACACACACACACACACACACACACACACACACACACACACACACACACACACACACACACACACACACACACACACACACAATCACACACCCAGACACGCGCGCGCGCACACACACACACACACACACACACACACACACACACACACACACTCACACAGAGAGAGAGACAGAGAAATCGCAACTGAAATTATGACTCCTTTGTCTTTTTGTCCTAAATTAGTTGTAATAATCGTCACATGAAGTAGAACTACAACATAAGGCCTATCCCGTTTTGACGGTCTGCGACTTACAATAATGATCTTTGAAATCAAAATCAGTTCATTTCATTTCATGGATTTTATTTCCTGTTTGATATTTCATACTTGATGATTCCCTGGAGACAAAAAAACAGAGGATTTACCTTTCTGAGCTACGGGTCTGTACTACGAAAAGTTTGAAAGAAATCATAAAGTAATTGAATATTTCGTCAGGTTTTGACCAAAAAGTCAGGACAATACGCAAGTTCCATCCCTCGTGTTAGGTGCACTGACGTAACTGTCTTTTCTCTCTCTCTCTCTCTCTCTCTCTCTCTCTCTCTCTTTTTTTTTTTTTTTTTTTTATCTTTGAACAGAAAGTCAGTCAAAAGAGTTGTGACATTGCATGTGAAGAAAAAAACACTGATAGTTTTATTTTCAGAGCTGGAGACAAATTTCTGTAGTCATTCATTTCTGGTTACTGTTTATTCCCAGGATATATAACCTGAAACCAAAAACAAAATCCCACTTTTTGCATTTGAAGAAGTATTGTTTTCCTGTTCAAGTTATTTGACGCCCCGTTCTCTCATCTCTGACATATTGACTGTGAACTGGTTGCACTTTGAGAACAAATAGTTGTTAGTTTGAGTTTCTATCTTAACACATTCAAAACCATATTCAGGACTTTTTTTTTAACTTTATTTATTTATTTTTTTTTTTACAGTTCTTACTTTGAATACCATTTATACTTTGAATACCATATATTTGTTGTTCCCAATGTCTTTTCTAATCAACTTGAAGACAGAGTCACATGCGACGCACACACACGCAGCACGTGTTGTTCGTCACTCCTTTCCTCCCCTCCACCTTTGTTTTTGCCCTCGCTATGCTTGGGTGGGTGGGGGGGGGGGGGGGGGGGGGGGGGGGGGGGGGGCTGTCTCCTTCCTCTTTCACCTCTTCATGCATGTCCTCAACGCACTAATTCTTCTGGCTCACTTAAGTCCTATTTCCTGTCACGTGCTAGTCTTGCCTTTACGTTCTCAATGTCAATGTGATCGCATTGCGAATACAGAAATACTAATGATAGAGAATCGTGCGCCGTTATTTACGACCCTACGATGCAGCGGGCGAACTGCCCACACGTCACGTCAGTTGCGCATTGTTTTCCACGGCGAAAAACACAAACAGGGTTGATCACGTTAAGGCAAAGAATGTAGATGTAATTCTGTCTGTCTGTCTGTCTGTCTGTCTGTCTGTCCACCCCTCTCTCTCTCTCTGTCTGTCTCTCTTTTGCTAGTTAATGCACTTTGAAGTCACATTATTATCCTTATTTGTTCTACTTCATCGAGGGCAAGATATAAAAAAAAAGCCTGTATTGTGCTTATTCTTTATCCCTCATTAAAAAAGATTCGTTCTCTCTCTCTCTCTCTCTCTCTCTCTCTCTCTCTCTCTCTCTCTCTCTCTCTCTCTCTCTCTCTCTCTCTCTCTCTCTCTCTTCAGGCAGATGATCTTTTGAAACCTTTTCCAGTCATGGAAAGATATATGTTTTCGCCATACGACTTATTTCAGATTATCAAGACCCCTACCCGTGTAATCCCTGCCAGTAGAATATTGACTGGCCGTGTTTATGACACCGGTTTACAAAACATCATTGAACAAGATGTTCCTGTAAATGGACACAGTTTCTGATATGTGTCACATGGGCAGAAAATGGAATCGAAATCCTCAAAACAAGTCACAAACATATGACCTACAGATCTTTTGCCACATTTCAGGAAGGTCGTTTTTTCTTGGCGATCTCTCCTGCTCCTTAATTTCCGATGTATACAATTACATTTATGAAGCATGAGAGAGTACTGGCTACAAATGTTCGATACTGTTTACGATAGACATGCTTTGTATAAAACACGTAGAGTGACACATGCTCCTCACACGTAGAGTGACACATGCTCCCTCAATCTAAACAGATGACTGAGGTAACGAAAGCTGCACAATTCCTTCGTGAAGACCATTTTGAGATAGGAGGGGAGTCAGATTGAAAAACAGCAAAATAAGGTCAATTCACTCAAACGAGTAGTACAAAACCACAACTACCAGGTAAGTCTTTTATGAAATCGTAATTTCGAAATCCTCGCAGACCGGATGTTCTGCAGGACAATTAATGTCTTGTTATGTACTTCATATCTCCTTCATAGCGGAAAAATAGCTAATCATGTTCTCTCTCTCTCTCTCTCTCTCTCTCTCTCTCTCTCTCCTCTCTCTCTCTCTCTTCTCTCTCTCTCTCTCTCTCTCTCTGCCGGGGGGTCCCGTGATTTGACACGAGGCGACAGGGCGCCATTTATTTTAGCTGCAGCAATTGTTTTCAATTTTCCTGCAAGAATGCCAGTTACTGGACTTCCAGCGACTGCGGAGACAGCCCTAAACGCCCTGCTGACTGAAAACTGTGTTTCAAGTTGGGAAATCACTGGAGACGGCAGCAACACAGTGGTCGTTCTGCGACTGAAGCCGGTCAACCTAGTGTCAACAACAATGGCGGATCCTTTTTTTTTTTTTTTTTTTTATATACTTAACAAAAAAATTTCTTTCCTCATTCTCTCTTCCATTCCACAGTTCCTTCTTTCTCTCTCTTCCATTCTTTCATCAACATGATCTTTTCTCTTTGCTGTACATTTCCGGATGCAAATTACCACATATTTTTTGTTATTAATCATATTTGTACATTTTTGACAATATTGTAGCAAATAATCCGTGAAACTTATTAGAAATGAGTTTTTTTTTTTCGGTTTGAATGGGTTTGAGTGAGAGTTCAATGTATGCCGAGGAAAGGTTGTTTTCTTTTTGTTGGATATACACATACATACACAAACAAACAAAAATCACTAAGCACAATCTTCTGAGTTCTTACAAACTACAAGAACATACAGGCAACCAAACACACCCGCTCACTCCACTCACACCCCCTCCCCCCCCCCCCCCCCCCCCCCCCCTTCTCTCTTCTTATGAATTGATAATACTTTAAACAATATACATGATTATACAATTGATAATAATGAAGTAATGTTTTCTCCGTGTGGTACCATGCGATAGCTGTTGTATATAACGCATAACATAATTATGTTCACTGCAATGATCCTTCAAGATATAGATTTAAACAGACTTAAGCATTTCCCAGCTGAGTGTACACACCAGCACCGAAATCCCGTCCATCTGTGTCTTCATAATCCTTTAACAATCAAAAGAAAGTTAATTATATGCTCTTAAGCCCGCTACCAATATGTCATCGCTACACCACAGCTGCGCCCCCGCCGACCAACCAACAAGTCAAGTACCAAGTACAAGTACCAAGTACCAAGTACAATGGCGGATCCTGTGCTGAAGCGGAGAACGCAAGTTCAGTAGAGGAAGAAGCCCCCCCCCCCCCCCCCCCCCCCCCCCCCCCCCCCCCAGTGCGACGAGACCAAGAGAGAGCGAAGCAGCAGAACAGACGTCTTGAACAGGTTGGTGTGTTGGTCTCGGTAACCATTAGTGACGCCAGTGAACTGGCCGTGCCGGACACCGAATCGGACGAATTCAGTACACAGCACAGTGCGGAAGAACACATCAAGCCGACTCGCCATGATTGTGACACGTCGCATGTTCAGGACACGCTTCTGCCTTTGCATTCCGATCTGCCGGAGTGTAACATCAGGGACGCAGAAAACCACCCGTCGGACATCGACACAAGTCTGGAACAAGTTATAGACAAAATTGTCGCTGGTTTTGACACGGGAGTGGTTCAAGATTATGTGCTACGCTACTCTGACAAGAGCGACAGGCGCAGAGACGATTGCGTGATCCAAACAGAAATCAAGCATTTCGGAAGGTCGTGTTTCATTAAACGAATGATGTGGGTGTGATGCTATGTGAATCAGATGATGTCGTTCTGGAATATTCCTGCGATCCGTGTTCGGAGGACGATTGCTTATTCTGGTTTGTAAAGCAGGAAGAGAGACACATGTCAACAGAAGAATGTGTTAAACTGGCCTGCCTACGGAAAGGAAGACGCATCGGCCACACGAAGCATGCAGAGACCCGAACACGTGCTCTACGGCGGCTGCACGCTCTCCACGGATTGATCCAGTTCTACGTGGGGCGACGGTCATCTAGAAAAAAAAAAAAAAAAAAAAAAACAGCGAACGCATACCAGTGACATGTTTTCGTTCTCGATTTTGTCATGTTAAGAAAGAAAAAGGACATTGCTGTGGTTTTTCCGTGTCAATGAAATCGAAATCGAGTCGCGTTTTGTTGTTGGACATCGCGCCGATTTGCTTGATGGGCTTTACAGCTTAACAGTATTAATTTTCGTTCGTTCGTTCGTTCGTTCGTTCGTTCGTTCTCTCACTCTGTGCCAGTGTATCTCTCTGTCTCTCTCTCTCTCTCTGCATATGTATGTATGTATGTAATGGATGCATGTGTTCATGTGCACCTATGCCCGCGCGCATGCGCACGCGGGCACTCGTGTGTGTGTGTGTGTGTGTGTGTGTGTGTGTGTGTGTGTGTGTGTGTGTGTGTGCGCGCGCGCGCGCGTGCGTGCGTGTTTGTGTGTGTATGTGCGGGTGGGGGTGGGGGGTAGCATTGCACAGTAGCTTACCTGACTAGTAAATTCGAATAGCAAGTGTCACACAAGGCTATCTTCGGCGTAATTTTACGAAAACCCTGAATTGCCAAGGTTCTGGGAACATCCTTCCGAAGAGATAACCTTACTATCATTGCAATAGAAATGCATTTAAACTATATCTAACCCATTTTCATGAGCCAGAATTATCCGTTTTCATGGTGATCATGTCTGGCCGCCAGGTCAGGTCTAAACAGACGAAAGCGAATAAATACACCACCGCCCAATGGCGGCTCTCTTGTTTTCATGCGAAACTAGTATCAGTTCGATGTCTACAGACATTTACTTCTTTTCACAAAGAAAATTGTTATCTTGGGGCTCTCGAAGCAGCTGTGCTCCCAAAGATAAGACCACTTTTGATGGAGAGATAAGGTGCTGAGTGTGACATTGCTTGAGAAATGACTCTCTATCATACATTTTAGTACTCTTTCCTTCATTCCCAAATATCCTCTGGGATTGAAACACAAACTGTCAGACAAGGCTGCTGCATAACCAGGTTCAGTAGGCGGTAGGAACGCTTGTATATAGACCTCCACTAGGGAGATTATTGCTGTCATCCGCGTCTGTGGTTTTGCTTCCCTGTCATTAAAATTACGAAAACAAAAACAAACAAACAAACAAAAAAAACTACCGAACCACTTTTACCAGAACTTCACCAGCAGCCGTGGCGAAGTGGTTAGCGTCGCGGACTCCCGGCTGGGAGGTTGTGGATTTGATTCCCATCACAGTCATGTGGGTTTTTTTCTGCCCCGACCTGCTCCTGCCCAGAGTTGAGTTTGCTACGGACTCAGTTGGGAAGACTGGGATCACACAGTCGAGTGTCATCCACATAATGGATGCATCTCCGAGTGTTTCAAATTTCCTGACCAACACTGCAGGTGTCTGTATCTATCGAGCCTGGTTGACGCCGGGATGTATTATGAAAGGACGCGTAGAGTACATCCCTGTCATGCAGTCTCAGATCGGAATGGAAATCCTTAGCATCATCTTCATCACCCTCATCTTCATCGATCAGCATTAAGAGAAAAAAATTGCCAGGACTTGCTGCAAAGATGGAATGTGGCGAGGAGACAAAGCAAGTGTATTCTGTGTTCTGCAAGTATTCTGTATTCTGTAAGTGTATTCTTATTCTGCAAGTGTAGTCTTGTGTAATCCGTGGTGGTGATCCGGATCAAAACAGAGACTCGGGATTCAGTCGACAAAATTTTTTCGGGCCTCTTTTTTTCGTGCAACGTCTGTCTCACTCTTTTCATTTCTTTTTTTCTTTCGCATTCTACAGTTGAACGAGAGGGTAAATCGCCCTGTTGATTATGGCCTTCTGATGGATGAAGGTGGAAATGGAAATGATAGCCTTCAAGATCCACCGTTTCACCACTGTACAGTTAGAAAGTGAAAAGGAAGCTGGCAGTACATTTTGGGAAAAGGGGAGGTTAGAGGGAGCTGGCACTAGTACACTTTGGGGAAAAGGGAGGTTAGAAGGGCCACTTTCGGATCGAGTCAGCTGCCATTTTCGAAACTGCTTTTGTTTCGGCTCTGTGGAAAGAGATGATTCTCCTTTTTAGATATTGTACTTTCCCTACCCCCCCCCCCCCCCCCCCCCCCCCCCCCCCCCCCCCCCAACCTCCGCGATCACTCACACACACACACACGCCCTCCATAGCTACCAGTTACGAGACTTGTTTTCATCCGAGCAACAAAAGAGCTTCTCTTTGTCTTTAAGACATAGTGAGAGCAGTTTTGTGTGGAACGGACTTCGTCCAACTCACGGAATCTCTGTTATAAGGTCATCACGAGACAGTACAGAATGACCAACGCGCGCTGGTCACGGACACTGTCGTCCGTAAAGCGAACACTAAGTAATGAAAATACCAGAATTTTGATTTGTTTGGTTATATGGTGTCTCAGTTCAATGCAGCATTCTGGTTGTTTTAAACATCCATCGGTTACACAACACACATCTTTAACACTGCCCCAATACTATCAGTTCTCTTAATCCTCATAAAAATCGAAGACCACGTTTCTCGATGAGGTGATTGTGATTTGTTGG
>JADBJO010000711.1:192500-197500 GCA_016801955.1 Conus betulinus | reverse complement strand
GATCATTTAGTGATATGTTGCTCGAGGTTCTGCTCTAGAAATCAGGATTTTTTCCTTATAAGCCTTTGTCTAGTACTTCGACAAAATAACTTTGACTGGTCATATTTATCTTTTAGTAGCCCGATCCTGAAATTGTACAAGTCAAACAACACAAATCGACAATCCACCAGCAAATCGACTATCCACAAAACCAAGAAAAAAAGTTGTCTCGTAAGTTTAAATCGCAAAGCTTCAAATGCACAAAAATAAATAGATAAATAAATGATTTATAAAAAATAAAAGATAAAGACAAAAAAAAAAAAAAAAAAAAAAAAAAAGAAAATAGAAAAGAAAAGAAAGAAAAGCAGTCACAACCTCTCCATCTCCTCTCCTCCTCTCCCGTCTTCCCCTACCTCCTCACATACACAGCATTGTTGTCTGTCTTTCATGTTAGGCAAAGGCATCAAAAACAGTTTCCGACCTTTTTGTACTCCCAGTTCTTATAGAACAGGGAGTACTTTAGAATGGGAACGAAGAAATGCTCTGCTCTCTCTCTCTCTCTCTCTCTCTCTCTCTCTCTCTCTCTCTCTCTCTCTCTCTCTCTCTCTGTCTGTCTGTGTGTGTGCGCGCGCGGCGTGTGTGTGTAGTCACAGATGATGCCCGATGTGTTATTTTACCGTTATGGCCGTTACTAACGTTAGTAACGACATAACGGCCCGTAACGGTTTTCGTTCTTTATGGAATATCTTAGAAAGTACTCGGGCCGATCTCTCTGAAAATTTGTAGGCATGTTTACTACGGGTCACAGATGATGCCCGATGTGTTATTTTACCGTTATGGCCCTTACTAACGGCCATAACGGTCCAAAATGGTTTTCCTTCTTTATGAAATATCTCAGAAAGAACTCTGCCGATCTCTCTGAAAATTTGTTGGCATGTTCATTATGGGTCACGGATGATGCCTGATAGGTTTATTTACCGTTATGGCTGTTACCAACGGCCATAACGGCCCATAACTGTTTTTCTTCTTTATAGAATATCTCAGAAAGTACTTGGCCAATCTTTCTGAAAACTTGTAGGCATGCTCATTATGGGCCACGGTTGATGCCTGATGTGTTATTTTAATTGTTATATAGCCGTTATTAACGACTATAAGGGCCCGTAACGGTTTTTCTTCTTTATCGAATTTCTTAAAACGTACTTGGCCGATTTTTCTGAAAATTTGAAGGTATGTTCATTATGGGTCACGAATCATGCCCGATGTTTATTTTACCATTTTATCTGTTACTAAAGGCTATAACGGCCCATAACGGTTTTTTTCTTTTTTATTATGAAATATCTTAGAAAGTACTTGGCCGATCTTTCTGAAAATTCACATTCACGTAGATGCCTTATCAATTTTTTCTCTTTTTTTTTAAAATCAAGTTTTCTTCTTCTTCCTCCTCCTCCTCCTTCTCCTCTTCTCTCTTTCTTCTTCTTCTTCTTCTTCTTCTTCTTGGTCCAGTACTCTTCTGCTTACCTCTCATCATCGCGGATGCATGAATTATGACTCCTGAAAGGTGGTAATTATGATGCACGGACAACTCAAGTGTATCAATGACGAGTTTGCAAGCACTCTGGTAACACTGATCGTACCATACACCTCCAATCGGCTGCTTTTTTTATTGTCGCAAAATGCCGGAAAACAGGAAATGTCTGCCTTTAATTGCTTCTGTGGGGGATTCAGGGTGCTCCTTCAATAAAAACAACTCCCCCACCTTCAGGAAGTTCTTTGCTAATGACTTCCTGTTTTGTTTCATCCCTTTAGATTCTGCCTTTTTTTTTTTTTTTTTTTTTTTTTTTTTTTTTTTTTTTAAAATAACCGTTCAGTGCTATCGCCTTTGTACTCCCAGTTCTTATAGAACAGGAAGTACTTTACAATGAGAACGAAGAAATTCTGTCTGTATGTCTGTGTGTCTGTGTGTCTGTCCGTCAAAATGTGTTCCACTCGCTCCAGACAAAACTTCTGGGCCGATCTTTCTGAAAATTTGTACGTATGTTCATTATGGATCACGGATGATGCCCGATGGTTTATTTTACCAGAATAGCCGTTACTAACGGCTATAACGGCCCGAAACGGTTTTTCTTGTTTATGGAATATCTCAGAAAGTACTTGTATTCAAGATGAAGTAGCAGTACGTTTACATGCTTTGCATCTTGTTTGTTGTTGTTGTTGTCTTTTGTTTTGTTTCCTGCCTTCCTTTTTTTTTTTTGCTTGAGGACAATTTTTTTTTTTTTTTTTTTACTTTTTTTTTATAATCTGGTCACAATTCATGACATTCCGACTTTTTTGTTATGATCTGGCCACTAGATAGTAAAAGTACTACACCTGGTACAGACTGGACGCTAGCTGTACCTTACGCAGAGTTCGTTTGCCTGTACGGGCTTAGAATAAGATGTTTTTATTATTTACTGTTGTTTTCTATCCGGGACTGATGAATAAGCCGGAATGGTTGGCAATGTCTGCACGGTGTTGTCTTTCCTTGATATCAACAGTTAAAGATACCATGTCAATATTTTGTTGTTGTTGTTGTTTGTTGCTATTTCAGGATGTAACTATTTTGTAGGACGTGACGTAGCTTTTGATATTGATGATACAAATATAAACAAAAATCAATCTCCAAATATCTTGAAAAATTTAGTAAACATAAGCATTGAAAACAAGTATACTGATTATATCAAGATTTACACAGACGGGTCTGTAATAGAAAACGGCAGTGCAGGATCAGCATTTTTTATTCCTTCCTTGAAAACATTAAAACGTTATAATATTGGTAGACATTATTCCATTTTCACACAGCTGAATTAATAGCAATTTTAAGGGCGTTACATCACATTAAAGAGTTACCTTTAAATACATGCAAAATATTATTTTGTGTGGATTCAAAATCAGTATTGTATGCCATCAAAGGTCAAAATACCAAGGCACAGGTTGAAATGACACAGGAAATCAAGCACTTAATAGGCCTAGATCACGCAGCAAGCAAAGATATCAGTGTTACTTTTAGTGGATTCCATCTCACTGTGGAATTGTCTTGAATGAACAGGTAGATCAAGCAGCCAAGAGTGCAGCACGCAATACTGCAGGGACAATTAAACTTAATGTTAAGCTAGATCTACATGAATATACTTTGAAGTACTTTGGACAAGTTAGCAAAGGATAATTTTGTTGACAAGTTGAAGACCTTACATATACAATATTCACATAATTGTGTAAAAAGCTTGTGACACACTGCATTCGGATATAATAATTAAGAGTTTAAGTCAAACCAAATCCAGATCAGTTACGTCTTTGATGTTTAAGATTCGTCTAAATGCTCTCAAAACAAAATTTTGTAAAAATATTATTTGTGTTTGTGGGAGTCAAATTTCTACGAATCATCTGCTTCTGCACTGTCCTGCCATCAAAGCTCAAATGCTCAAAAATAGAGACACTGCGCTCAACCATCGAAATCCAATAACATTACAGAAAATAGTTAATGACTTTGATCTTCTTAAATTGTTTTCAGAAACTTTGCATTCTAGTTCTGTTGGTATTTTTCTTTGATAGTTGCTGACAATGTTCAGATCATTTGTGTTTGTAAATCCGTAACTTAAGTATGGCAATTGATGTTACATTTACTCAAAAACACACACACACACACACACACACACACACACACACACACCATCAAACGAGCGGAAACACACACACACACACACACACACACACACCACACACACACACACACACACACACACACACACACACGCGCGCGCGCGCGCGCGCGCACGCACACACACACACACACACACACACACACACACACACACACACACACATATACCGAAAACAACGCGTTTCGACTTTCATGTCTTCTTCTTTACTCTAACCGTTCGCGTAATCCCTACCCCATGAGATCGACTACGCAGACGACGCAGGCGACAAGTCCCATCCCATCCCACCCCACCCTACCCCATCCCCTCCCTCTTCCGGTTCGTCAGTCTGGTGGGCGAAAGACAAAAGACGGGCATTCTGTAGCCGCGCGCGCGCGCGCACACACACGCAAGCCTCTCTACCATGCCACCGTGAGAGTCCGCGAAGAATGATAGAGAGGGTGGTTTCAAACTTCGGATGTGTCTAGTGTTGAAAGGATGTTCATCGTCTTCCCCGACGGTGGAAGTTCCTTCCTGGAAGATCGATACGGAGAGTTTGTGTGGGTATATGTGAGTAAGTATATGTGCGGTGTGCGTGCCCATCATTTAACAAACTGACTGGTGAACAAGAAAAGAACCGTTTGTCTAAGGGCAAAATAAATAATAAAAAAAATAAAATAATTTAAAAAAAAACGAGGTACGCTTGGTGGAAGGAAGAAGAAATGAAGAGTACTAGGACAGAAATGTGTTTAACAATTAAAGATTAGAACGTGACGGATGAGTTACAAAAAACAAAGACAACTGAGAGATGAAGAATTGTAAATCTGACAAGAAAAGAAAAAAAAGAAGCGTCAAATAAGGAGAGAAAAAAGGTACGAAAAGGACAGACAAATGTTGAACAATTAAGAAAAGAAACAGATGTCTCGATGAGATGAAGAAAGAGGGAAATCTAAAAACTTAAACGAAAGAGCCGAGTGGTGTGAGATTAAATGGCAGTTAAAAGTATTGAATAGTTCAAGAAAAAAAGACAGAATAAAAAAAAAACAACAAACAAAAATTAAAAAAACTCAAGAAATGTGAAAAAGAAGACGAGAAGTCAAAGACAGAGAAAGATAATACAAGAGACAAAAGCACCTTAGAATCGAAAAAAAAAAATGAAAAGAGCGATGAAAAAAAGAGTCAAGAAAATATTCGACATAAAAGTGTAGAAGGTTATTAAAGAAGAACAGGCAAGTGTACTGAAGAATTACAAGAATGCAAGAGGGGGTGGGGGTGGTGTGGGGGGTGTGGAGTGGGGGGGGGGGGGGGGGGTATTAGAGAAGTAACAGCGAGAACCAGAGTAAAGGA
>JADBJO010000711.1:172500-185000 GCA_016801955.1 Conus betulinus | reverse complement strand
GGGGGGGGGGGGGGGGGGGGAGGGGGGAGAGGAGTGCTGCGACCATCACTCATTTCTTTTTCTTTTTCTCTGTGTTCTGTGGAGATGCTGTGCACAGCTTTCATACCTGTCTCCCTTTAGGGTTCTTGCCCCAGATTCGTTTTTTAGAGAGCGGTTACCACCAGTCTCCGTTTCAATCGCCACGTTTGAGCTGTTCGCGTGAACTGTTCCAGCCTTCTCTCTTCTCGTTTTTTTATTTTTGTGGCGCAGCACTCTCCACACCTTCAGCGTGAATCTCGCAGGTCCCCTGGGACTGTCACGAGAGACCAGGTTGAGGATTCGCTCGCCGCTCTTTTCCTTTCACTGAGGTCTGTGACACAAAACACTGGGTGCCACTTTCCTCACTGACTAGATCGGCCCCTTTCTCTCGGGAGGGTATCTCCATCGCACTGCTTGTGTCATGGCCAAGCCACCCTTGCTTTGTCTGTTTGTCTGTCTGTCTCTGTCTGTCTGCCTCTCTCTCTCTCTCTCTCTCTCTCTCTCTCTCTCTCTCTCTCTCTCTCTCTCTCCCAGGCATACGCACAAGACTGTAGTCACTCCTTTGAAAAAAAAGAATTTATGTCTCTGTCTTGTCTCGGTCTCGGTCTCCTCTCTCTCTCTCTCTCTCTCTCTCTCTCTCTCTCTCTCTCTCTCTCTCTCTCTGTCGTAAGACCACGCAGTCTTACTGCCTTCCTTTCCCTCCTCTCTTTCACTCCCTGTCCTTCGCACAGAACAGTTTGCTTTCTGTGTGGGTCAGAGCAGCCCTCACGCATGGCAGTCCAACTACTTGTAAGCTCTCTCGGGGCTGAGTCTGTGAGGTCTCCACTCTGTCCTGTCCTTCTCTAGCCTCCATAGTGGTCACACCTCTCTCGCTGTGTTGCTGGAGTCGTCGGATCTTAGGGACAGAATGCAGCTTCTCGCTGGGATAAAATGCTGCTGACGTTTGACTTAAGTTGTGTGTTCTTTCTGTACGTTTATGGGGGCCCCTGCACTAATAGCAGCACGGTATTCTTACAGCAGTCCAAAATACAGCATTTTGCGCTTTATTTTCGGCACTTTAGCCAAATTAATCACAGATACGTGTGGTGAGTTAATTCACTGAGTACGACGAAATCCACCGCAAAGAAGGATATGTAAAAAAAAAATTTTGTGCAATGAAACACAGCAATCCCCCTCCCCCTCCCCCTCCCCCCCCCCCCCCCCCCCCCCCCCCCCCCCCCCCCCCCCCCCCCCCCCCCCCCCCCCCCCCCCCCCCCCGTTGATGACTGAATGCATTCCATAATATCATCAGCTTCACGTGCGTTCAATGAAAACCGGGGCAGTACCTTTGTCCACGCACTTCCCCTGGGCACTATCAGAGAGAGAGAGAGAGAGAGAGAGAGAGAGAGACAGACAGACAGACAGACAGACAGAGACAGAGAGACATAGACAGAGACAGAGAGACTGTTACGGTAAACAGCATCTTTCTGTGCAGTGGAATTTTGCTGAAGGCGCGCGCTAGGCCGAACTGGAAACTGACTCTCTGACGAGCACACGTGCTATGCGCGCGGCTGTGGAAAAAAAAAAAAAAAAAAAAAGAATGAGTAGGCTACATCCGCAAGGGAGTGTGCGTTTCTGTTAGCTTCAGATCAGCTGTTAAATGTAAGGGGACCTACATACGTCCATTGTGAGCGTCGTCCCACTGGCAGGGGTCCACTAGTGTTAGGCTTAACAAAAGGTGTAAAGGGGCCAGCAACAGTAACTTCTGTCTTTGGCAAGTTGGGGGTTCCACTGGGGGTACTGATCTTCAACACAAACACGATCAAGGGTTCGATGCTCTCTGATGACCGCTGTCGATTTTGACTATGTTCTGACCCACTTTTGCTGGCTAGTTGATCTGTCTGTCCGTCTGTCTGTCAGTTTGCTGTCTGTCTGTTTGTCTGTCTGGAATTACCGAATCAATTTCAACAGATTTGGGGAAATGGAAAGATGGGCTATGGCCCGAGGAAGAACCTACCGGTATCTTGGAGTGGATTCGTGATGCGGATCCAGGGCGGATCCAAGGGCGGATCCAGGACCCGTTCAATCGCGGTGGAGGTCGGCGGTCTCTCGAATGTCCTGTTAGGTGGTTCTTTGAACTGACTGGCGGCCGTCTGGTCGTTTTCTTTTCTTCTGATTTTGTTTTCTCAGCTTGATGGTATTTTTTGTGTGGTTCTTTTTATGACATTAAGACTTGAATAATTCAGATGAGAGCGAAATTATCATGAGTGTTGCGTGGACTCGCAAGCCAGTTGGTAATCAATCTGATTCCATATGTATAGAAGTTGCCGAGTTAATAAGGCGTCTGCCTAGAAAGAGAAGACTCTCTCTCTCTCTCTCTCTCTCTCTCTTCTGTCTGTTTGTCTCTCTGTCTCTCTGTCTCTCTTTGTCTGTCTGTCTGTCTGTCTGTCTGTCTGTCTCTCTCCATATTGAAAGAAGCTATTATCTCTTCCTATTTCCCCCCCTCTCTCTGGTTTGAAAGAAAAACTTATTCTCCCCCTCTTATCTCCATTTCCCTCCCTCTCCCTCCCGCCCCCTCTCTCCATCCTTCATTATTTAGACTTATATTGCTTACGTCTTTTAAGCGCGGAGATATCCACAAGCGGTTTGCTGTTTCATTATATGAAGCATTCAAAAGTCGATCTGAATATTGCTCTTAGCCTTGGTGTTTATTTACTTATATAAAGCATTAACAATTCGGTCTGAATATTGCTCTTAGTCTTGTTGTTCATTTATTTACTTATGTAAAGCATACACAAGTCGATCTGAATATTGCTCTTAGCCTTGTTGTTCATCTACATATGTAAAGCATTCCCAGATCGATCTGAATATTGCTTTTAGTTTTGTTGTTCATTTACTTATATAAAGCATTCACAAGTCGATTTGAATATTGCTTTTAGTCTTCTTGTTCATTTACTTATATAAGGCATTCACAAGTCGATCTGAATATCGGTCTTAGTCTTGTTGTTCATTTATTTCTATAAAGCATTCACAAGTCGATCTGAATATTGCTCTTAGTCTTGTTGTTCATTTACTTATATAAAGCGTCTGAATATTACCTTAGTCTTGTTCTTCATTTACTTATGTAAAGCATTCACAAGTCGATCTGAATATTGCTCTTAGTCCTGTTGTTCATCTACTGATATAAAGCATTCACAAGTCGATCTGAATATCGCTCTCAGCCTTGTTGGTCATTTACTTATATAAAGCAATCAAAAGTCGATCTGAATACTGGTCTTAGTCTTGTTCTTCATTTACTTATATAAAGCATTCAAAAGCGATCTGAATATTGCTCTTAGCCTTGTTGTTCATTTACTTACGCAAAGCAGTCAAAAGTCGGTCTAAATATTGCTCTTAAGCTTTTTGCTCATTTACTTATAAAGCATGAAATCACAAGTCGATCTGAATATTGCTCTTAGTCTAGTTTTTCATTTACTTACATAAAGCATCCAAAAGTCGATCTGAACATTGCTCTTAGCCTTGTTATTCATTTACTTATGTAAAGCATCCAAAAGTCGAAACTGAACATTGCTCTTAGCCTTGTTGTTCATTTACTTATGTAAAGCATTCACAAGTCGATCTGAATATTGCCTTGTTGTTCACTTTACCGTGTTGTTGTTGTTGTTGTTGTTTATGGTGAACACTTTCCGTGTCTGTACTTCATGTTGTTTATGCACCCTTTCAACAGGGGCCATAGCCTTATTGACTAAATCATCCGTCTCTCTGTCTCTCTCTGTCTATGTCTGTCTCTCTCTGTCTCTGTATCTGGGTTTTGAAAGAAGAATTTATTCTCCTCTCTCTCTCTGCCTTTGTCTCTCTCTCTGTCTCTCTCTCTCTCTCTCTCTCTCTCTCTGTCTGTCTGTCTGTCTGTCTGTCTCTCTCTCTCTCTCTCTCTCTCTCTCTCTCTCTCTCTCTCTGTCATTGTCTTTTTTACTCTGTCTCTGCTGTTTCTGTCTGTGTCTCTCTGTCCCTCTGTATCTCTGTCTCTCTCGCTGTCTGTCTGTCTGTCTGTCTGTCTGTCTGTGTCATTGTCTTTTTACTCTCTGTCTCTGTCTCTCTCTCTCTGTCTCTCTCTCTCTCTCTCTCTCTCTCTCTCTCTCTCTCTCTCTCTCTCTCTCTCTACTTACAAGAAGCATTGTTATGTGGGAAAACAAAGTAGCAAGTGCTTCAACGTTCATAACAAGCAGAGAGATTGGTGATGAAAGGATTTATCTTTTAAAGCCGGAATTAAAGGTGAGGTGCGAAGATGGAAAATCCATTCAGTTATCAGTCCATTGAAGCGGCCAGCTTCAAATAAAATCACACGAAACAGAGTGATCATTAGAACATTTATGTATGTATGAGTCTAAAAACGCAGCCTGAAAACAAAACATCTGTCTAAGATCAAGATTACCGTCGTTGTCGTCGTCTTCATCATCATCATCATCATCGTCATCGTCATCATCGTTGTCGTCGTCGCCGTCATTACCATCATCTACATCATCATTATCATCATCATCATTACTATTATGATTATGATTATCATTGCTATTATTATTGTTATTATTACCATTATTATCATCTTCAACTTCATTACCATCATCATCATAGTATGATTTCTGTTCGGTATGACTAAATTGTCTGTGTAGCAATGTGTTGAACGTCATTCCTTTTACTGCGGATCGGGGATGAGTATCGTGAACTAAGGATGAAACTTGCGAAAGTGTCCGTGTTTAAAAGCTTGCCGGACATGGTCGTAAGGGGACATAAGGTGGAACGGAGCCTCTGATGATGGGAGCAGCAATGAAAATATAAACCTTGCCACGAACAGTTCCCAGGTGACGTCCTGGGAATTTCATTACTTGTTACACAGAGAGAGAGAGAGAGAGAGAGAGAGAGAGAGAGAGGGGGGGAGAGAGAGTGTGGGGGGAGTGTATGTGCGATTGTGTGCGCGCTGTGTGTGTGTGTGTGTGTGCTTGCGTGTGTGTGTGTGTGTGTGTGTGTGTGTGTGTGTGTAACTCTGTGTGTGTCTGCGTGTGTCTGTGTGTGTTGTGTTTGTATTGTGTGTGTGTGTGTGTGTGTGTGTGTGTGCGAGAGCGTGTGTGTGAAAAAACAGACACATTGTTTGGGATTATTTCTGTTTCCTCAATGATCTCACTTGAACTGAATTAAACAAAACACACTCGATAGGACATTTCCTTCGTTCAATGTATTGAAGGAAACTGAACTCACCACTAAAAACAAAACAACAACCAAAAAAACTATATTCTTTCTCTTATCAAATCGAACACTCCCACAATACAGGCCTCCCCCACAGGGTGCAGTTCTTATCAGCTTTTTCTGAGGCTGCTCGTCCGCGGAGACTCCACCCTTCTGCCGTGTCGCAACGACGATGTTCAGTGACGTTTGTTCCGATCCAACCTCTACAAAACACTACTTACTATGCTCCCCGCACGTCACCCACCTCCAGCCTACTGACGTTGATTCTTGGCCGCAAAATGAGCGTGAGTGAACCTTTAAAAAGTGCCGCACGTCTGTCATAGCAAGCCCCCCCCCCCCCCCCCCCCCCCCCCCCAATCATTTATTGTGAAACTTATACCGCGCCTATCCTCGGCTATAGACCAAGCTCTAAGCGCTTTACAATCCAGATAATCGCTTTACAATCCAGATAAAAACTGGAAATAATCTCCAACGGAGAGGAAACTGACTAACATACTACAACGGAGAGGAAACTGACTAACATACTACTCCTGGTCAGATACCTGTATTTTGAAACTTGATTGTTTTCCTTCTCAGTGACCGCGGGGTGACTCCTCTGCCTTTCCAGTTTTAAGAAGAATGCTATCCCAGAAAAAGGCTGGTGTGCAATACCGTAGTATGTTTTTGTTGAGTGTTCAAAAAAAAACCCAACAAAAAAAAAAAAAAAAAAAAAAAAACACCCAAAGGTGCCACCCTAAGAAGCAACAGAAAATCATGAAAGAGCAAAACAAGCTACATTTACTTGTGAAAAGTAGAAAATATAACAAAGACAACCTCTTAAGACACAAGTGCTGAGGGCCAATTTCTTGGAAAGAATCTGCAAGGGACTGAAAGGGACTGAATAAATTCCAAGGATAAGTAACCGATAAGTTGCTGGAATGGTGCTCGGTTACTTAACAATAATAATAATAAATAATAACAATGATAATAACAATAAAAACAATGGTCATGATGACGACGACGATGATGATACATGTCCCGTGAGTGGATATACATGGATGAACTTGACAACACGTCTCTGTCCCCTTGGTATGTATAAGATTGTTTACTTTCTTATAAGCTGTAACTGGACTCAGAACCATACGAAGTTAATGTTCAGTGTTACTGATGAGTTAACGCAATGTAAATCAGCAACACTCAGGTTGGAACGTAAGCGCAAATATACCATCCTCGATATGCACACTTAATTAAGTGAACTCCTTCCTCCTTTCACATCTTCGACTTAGCCTCCCCCCCCCCCTTCATCTCACTCCATCTGTTAGCCCACACTTTCTCGTAGTCCAGGGTTTCTCTCCCAAAGCGTGAGGGCGGGGGGGGGGGGGGGGGGGGGGGGGGGGGGGCGCTCGCTACGCTTTCTCACACACTTTACGAGAAATTACGAATTGTGTGAATGCTTGGTCGTTCCTCGGTCACGCTCTTTCGTAACAGCAAGGAAAGCGTGGGGAGCTTTGCTAAGCTTTCTGGCTATGTGTAAGAAAGCGTAGGTAGCCCCCTCAGTTTCATTAAAACGTTCCTCTTTAACAAAAAAAAATCCAAGTTGGTTTCTTGTCTGCTCCCAAAACAAATCAACAAGAAAAATGAGAGAGAGAGAGAGAGAGAGAGAGAGAGAGAGAGAGAGAGAGAGAGAGAGAGAGCTATTTCTATGAAATTTGAGTGGGGACTTGAGTCCGTGTGAGAGAGGGTGGAGAGATAGCAATCTTGTCTCCCAACAAATCTGATGTTATGTAATATGCGTGAGTCCGTCTGAGATGGTGATGTTGTGTGTGATGTGTCTTACGTCATGTGATTGGGTGATGTCCGTGTGACGTGATTATGTGTGAGATGGGCGATGCTGTGTGACTGTGTCTGAATCATGGGATATGGGTGATGTTGTGTGATGTGTCTGACGTGGTGTGTGTGATATAGATGGTGGTGGTGATGTGTGGTGAGGTAGTGTGACATGTAATGTCGTTTGTCACATGTGATGTCGAGTGATGTGTGTGATGTTTAGATGTGTGTCACCCTTTGATCCAACTGTGAAGTTCTAATTATGTGTGAAGTAGATCGTGTGATTGTGCTGATCATGGGATATGGGTGATGTCATGTGATGTGTCTGATGTGGTGTGTGTGATAGGTGGTGATGTGTGGTATGTCTCAGGTAGTGTGACATATGTAATGTCGTTTGTCACATGTGATGTCGAGTGATGTGTGTGATGTTTAGATATTTACATTCACCCTTTTATCAAACTTAGAAGTTCTAATTATAAACCACCAGCTGAAGTAGATCGTCGATTTGCTATTCGAAAAGAAGAAAGAACGTGTAATAAAATGTGACATGTCTGCAATAGGTGATGAATAGGTGATGGGATGTTTATCATACGTTAATTTGCGCAACACGTACTTGCCAAAAAGATTTCTCTCCCCAAAATCTGTCTATAATTTTTGTCAAATGATGTTTTCTACTAATTGAAAACAGATGCTTCTATTGTCACAGTATTTTGATTATCTCGTGTTGTAAATTGTTGGTCTATGTCAGCACTGACAAGCAATTTCGGTTTTATTTGGCTGATTTGTTTCCCTTTTCCCGGTACTGCTTTAAACTCACCGCAAAAACGGCGAAAGGAATAAATATTGTTCTACTGTTCTATTGTGATGACATATATGTGTGATGCCATGTGCTATGTGTCTAATGTGATGCCGTGATGTGTGTGTTGTGTGACAATGGTGATGTCGTGTGGTATGTGTTAAGTCGTGTGACATGTGTGATGTCATGTGCTATGTGTCTGATATAATATGAGTGATGTTTGTTGTGTCTGACTTCGTGTTATGTGGATGACGTCGTATAATATGTGGAACGTCGTATGTCATGCGCAAGGTGGTGTTTTGTATCTGTTGCATCATAAGGTTGATAATACGTGTAGTGACGTGTGTTATGTGTGATGTCGTGTGATACATCTGTTGTTGTGTCATGCCGGTGATGCTTGGCATGTGTAATGTAGTGTGGTATGGATGAGGTTGTGAGACGTGTGTGATGTTCTGGAATATGTCTGATGTCATGTGATGCCACGGATTTTATATGATATGTGTGATATCATATAGCATGGCTGATGATGTGAAATGAGTGTGATGTCATGTGATATATGTAATGTTGGGTAATATTGGTAATGCTGTGTGATATATCTGGTAACCTGTTGCGTTTCTGATGTCTTATGGTTTGTCTATTGCGTTTTGTTTCCCATGTCGTGTGATGTGCTTAATGTGTAGCGCTTCCCTTGCCGTTTGATATATGTCATTTGCGTTTTGTCAGATGAGTAATATTGTAAATCATATCATCTGGGTTACGATATGATTTGTGTGATGAACGATTGTGTCTGGCATCATGTGTTACGAAAAATGTCGTGCATTGTTGACCATGTTGTGTGACATGTGTGGTGGGATATTATATGTTTGTTGTGTGATGTATGCTATGTGCGATGCAGATGACATAGTTCATGTTATTTCTCTTCTCGTGCTACATGCGAAATGCGTGTCGTGTGATTTTGAGTGTAATGTTTTATATCATTAAATGTATGAGATGTGACATGTATGATGTAGTATGATATATGTGATTTGTAATGCAGTGGAATATGTATGTGTGTTATGTGCGATGTGCGATGTCATGTAATGTGGTAGAGGTATGTAAGCGTGGAGACACCCTCATTCAGAAGCTTGAGGAGCTATTCACATCGTGCTGGAATGAAGTAGTGCCACAGGACATGCGGGATGCAGTGATTGTCTCCCTCTGTAAGAATAAGGGTTCCAAATCAGAGTGCTCCAACTACAGAGGCGTCACACTGCTCTCCATTGCCGGCAAGATCCTCGCCCGGGTTCTTCTGGACAGGCTCGTCCCATCCATTGCCGAGGTAAACCTCCTGGAGAGCCAGTGCGGCTTCAGAGCAAATAGAGGAACAGCTGACATGATCTTCGTGCTGAGGCAGATCCAAGAGAAGTGCAGAGAACAGAGTATGAACCTATCTGCAGCATTTATAGATCTCACGAAGGCTTCGACACGGTCAGCAGTGATGGCCTATGGAAAATAATGACCAAACTGGGATGCCCCCAAAAGTTCCTTGCAATGCTGCAACAACTCCATGAAGGACAGATGGGTCAAATCAAGTGCAATTGTGATTACTCTGAAAAATTCCCAATCAGCAATGGAGTGAAGCAAGGCTGCGTATTAGCCCCTACACTCTTCGCGATCTTCTTCAGCATGATGCTGAGAGATGCAAAGGGGGATTTAGGCGAGGGGATTTATATCAGATTTAGGACCGACGGTAGCGTATTCAATTTACGAACGCTTATGGCCCAGACGAAGACCTCAGAAGAAGCTATCCTGGACCTGCTCTTTGCAGATGACTGCGTCCTCCTGGCACACACAGAAGAAAACTCTGCAGTCATCGTAGACCGCTTTTCACAGGCAGCCAAGGCATTCGGTCTGGCTATAAGTCTGAAGAAAACTGAAGTCCTCCACTAAAAAGCACCAGGGACCGCGTACACTGCTCCGCACATAATCATTGTTGGCCATCCCCTCAACACGGTAGAGCATTTCACCTACCTGGGCAGCGCCATATCGAACGACGCTACGGTGACCAAAGATGTGGACAACCGCCCTCTAAAAGGCAAGCAGTGCATTTGGGTGCCTCCAGAACAGAGTATGGAAAAACCACTTCTTGCGACTCTCCACAAAGATGCAAGTCTACCGAGCTGCTGTACTGTCCACACTGCTATACCTATCAGAGGCATGGGTGGTGTACAGGAAACAAATAAAGCGGCTGGAGCAGTTCCACCAGAGATGCCTCCGGTTCATCATGGGCAACAAGTGGAAGAACTACGTAACGAACGTAGAAGTCCTGGAAAGAACTCAACTACAAAGCATCGAGTCAATGCTCATGCTAAAACAACTTCGCTGTACTTCGCTGGGCAGGGCACATCAACCGGATGCCTGACACTCGCATGCCAAAAGCAGTATTCTATGGGGAGTTGGTCCAAGGCAAACGCAATACAGGCGCACCACAGAAAAGATTCAAGGACCAACTGAAGAAGCAACTATCCTAAGCAGACCTCAGCCCTAAGACTTGGGAGCAGTCAGCATCAGATAGAGGTAGCTGGAGAGCTTCAACTCTCAGGGGAACCCAACACTTCGAGGAAACCAGGCGTCAGAACATACAGGAGAAGAGAAGGGGAAGGAAAGACCCACGTCCGCAGCCCAACAAGACAGGCCAGATCTACACCTGCCAACAATGCCACAGATCCTATAGATCACGAATTGGACTAATTGGTCATCAAAGGGCGTGCCGCCCATCCCTGGCGGGAACTTCCCACTAATCTTCGTAAGCGAAGAACTAGCCATCATGTAATATGCCTGATATACCATGACATGAATAATGCTGTGTCTAATTGGTTTGTGATGTCGTGTAATAGGCGTGGGGTGGTATTCAGTTAAATTTGATGTCACTTATTGTTATGTTTGATGCTGTGTCTTCTTGTTTTAGAAGTCATGCTGTTATGTGCAGGTCTTGTGTGAGTTCGTGCGTTCTTACAAGCGATTTTGTGTGTACTGTTATGTGCGATGTCGTGTACGATTATCTGTCCTATTAGATATGATGTCGTGCAATGTGTGATATTGTGTTGTATGTAGATTTCTGTGGTTGATGCCGAGGGATCTTTAACTACAATTGACTCCCCGCTGTCGGACAGTTCTATGGTAGTAGGTTCCTCTCTTTTCTGTCACCCTTTCTATCCCTGCCCTGCCCCCCCCCCCCCCCTTTTTTATGTTGTTGTTGTTCTTTTTGTCTCATACACTGTCTTTCTGCGTGTGTGGCTCACTCGCATATTTTGTCTTTGAAATGGAAACTGTTCTATACTTTTTTTTCTCTTGTTGGATTTATAGCATGCCAGCCTTTATTTATTTATTTATTTATTTATTTATTTATCATTCATTCATTTTTATTGTTTTTCATTTTTTTATTACTTACACACATATTTTACTTTTTTTTTTTCTTTCTTTTTCTTTTTTTTTTTTTTTTTTGGGGGGGGGGGGCGGGGGGGGGGGGGGGACGGGGGGGGGGGGGACGCCTGGCAAGTAGGATGTTAAAATGCACATACCGTCTCGAACAGACACTAGCTGTCCATTCTACATTTTCTGTTTGGACACACACGGCCATTCAGTGTATTCCTTGTTTGTTTTGTGCTTTTGTTTTTGATGTGTTGTGTGTGTGTGTGTGTGTGTGTGTGTGTGTGTGTGTGTGTGTGTGTGTGTGTGTGTGTGTGTGTGTGCGCGCGCGCGCGCGCGCGCGCGTATGTGTTTTCGTTTTAACTGTACATGCTGTAATATATATCTTAATATGTATTATAGTTATTTCAGTTTGTTGTTTTTTTGTTTTTGCAGGATAAGACCTTTTTGTACTCCCAGTTCTTATAGAACAGGACCCGTACTTTAGAATGGGAATGAAGACATGCTGTCTGTGTGTCTGTCCGTCCGTGTGTCAAAATGTGTTCCACTCGCTCCAGACAAAAACAACTGGGCCGATCTTTCTGAAAATTTGTAGGTATGTTCATTATGGGCCACGTATGATGCCCGATGTCTTAGTTTACCGTTATAGGCGTTACTAACGGCTGTAACGGCCTGTAACGGGTTTTCTTCTCTATGGAATATCTCAGAAAGTACTTGGCCGATCTTTGTGAAAAATTAGCAGGTATGTTCATTATGGGTCACGGGTGATGCCCGAAGTTTTAGTTTACCCTGTTATAGCCGTTACTAATGGCTGTAATGGCCTGTAACGGTTTTTCTTCTTTATGGAATATCTCAAAGTACTTGGCCGATCTTTCTGAAAAATTGTAGGTATTTTCATTATGGGTCACGAATAATGCCTGATGTTTTTTAGTTTACCATTGTAGCCGTAACTAACGGCTTTAACGGCCTGTAACGGTTTTTCTTCTTCATGGAAAATCTCAGACAGTACTTGGCCGATGTTTGTGAAAATTAGCAGGTATGTTCATTATGGGGCACGGATGGTGCCCGATGTTTTAGTTCACCGTTATAGCCGTTACTAACGGCTGTAACAGCCTGTAACAGTTTTTCTTCTTTATTATCTCAGAAAGCACTCTGTAGATCTTTCTGAAAATTTGTAGGTATGTTCATTATGGGTCACGGATGATACCTGGTGTTTTAGTTTACCCGTTATAGCCGTTACTAATGGCTACAACGG
>JADBJO010000711.1:160000-167500 GCA_016801955.1 Conus betulinus | reverse complement strand
CATGGTTAGAAGAGAAAAATTTAGAAGAACATCTGACAGGGAAGTGGCGAGACAAGGGCGACTGCTTTACATTCTTTATGTAATAGCGGTGTTTCTGTGGAAACGCGTTTCAGTGCTTGCCTACGAGTTTGCTGGCTCTTCTCAGCTTAGTTTTCCGTTTCGTCAAAGTGGTGTTAGTGCGCGCAGACTTGTCCCCTATCTGTTGCTCCACATCTGTTAATAAGTTTTGAGACCACACTGCGTGCGCTGATATGAAGCTGATGGATAAATGAATTAAGGCCTGAGGTGGAGAATTGAAGAAGAAGGACCCATGGCTACGACTTTGTAGATGTCTGACCTGCGCACTAGCCCGACGCGCTGGTAGGATTTTGGGTCTCAGCTTAGCGTCTGTCCACTAATGTGACCCTGGACCAAAAAACAAGGAAGTAGAGGGGATGGAGGGGAGGGCAAGTAGGTTAGGTCGGGATGTGTTGGGATAGGGGGGGGGGGGGGGGGAAGGAGAGGGGGGATTTGGAGTGCGGAGTAAGTATGACGTATTTGGGTATGCGTGCATGGTTGCGTTCGTGTGTTTTGCCTCGTTCATACACAGGTGCTGATTTATCGATGGGGCACATGAACGTTCTGTGATGCTCAGTCAAGCTAAAACTGAGAGAGAGAGAGAGAGAGAGAGAGAGAGAGAGAGAGAGAGAGAGAGAGAGGAGAGAGAGAGAGAGAGAGAGAGAGAGAGCGAGAGATTTTAAATGTGCGCGCGCGTGTGTGTGTGTGTGTGTGTGTGGGTGTGTGTGTGTGTGTGTGTGTGTGTGTGTGTGTGTGTAGGTGCATGCGCGTGTGGGCGCACGCACACTCATACGTACACGCTATCACACACACATCACTCTCTCACACACACACACACACACACACACACACACACACACACACACACACACACACACACACACACACATTACTCACTTACACACATCTATCTATCTATCTATCTATCTATCGACCGATCGATCGATCCATCCATCCATCCATCCATCCATTGATCTATCTATCCATCCATCTTTCTATTTATCTACCTATGCTCACATTGTCCCAGACCCGTTCATATGAACCTAAAGGCGTCCTTCTTCAAAACGCAAAAAAAAAGGGGGCTAAAATTGAACAACAGATCGGCCTATAACATTGTCCTAAACAAAAAGTAATGTACATTTGAAATATAAAATGAAACTTATATTCATCACAAAATGGAAGAAATCGCTCTCTCGCTGAATAGAGAAAAAGATGACATGATTCAAGAGAAGCATATCAGACTTTTATGTTCATAGTTGTTGTTTTCACGATGGACGTGCGTGTCCTGGGTGTTTAGTATTTTAAGACAATGGAAAGTTCCAGACTTCAGTAAAACAAGCATTGGGGACTTAGAGACTGGTTCTTCCCGATTCAAAATACTGTAATAGCGCTGGAGGTGCAGCAATCCTCAGATTAAGTAATCTTTTGACATTAATTCTTAAGCGCTGAGTAGCAACAACTGTTACATGCCTCAAAGTGCTTAAAAAGTTGAGATAAGTGAACAATAGTTCGGTTAGGATGGAAATAACGTGTTTAGGTAATTCATCTGATGGAGAATGAACAACTGTTTCAGAATTTCTTAAATGACTACGTTTTGTCAAAGTCTTGATTCCACTGCTCGAAAAACAGGTTGGTGGCAACGGATTCCCAGAAACCCAAACCCGCATTTCAAGAACTGAATTCGGAGAAGAGATAGATTTTGCATGAAATGAGATCTGAATTCAAGGCCTGATTCGTGGAGGAAACCGATTAGTGAACGGAAGTTTCAATTATTCGTTCATGAAAGCAGATACATGATGTGAAACAGGTATTTCGAGAACTGATACATTAAGTCCAAGGCTGTGTGAAACGATATTTCAAGAACTGATACATTAAGTCTGAGACAATGTGGAACGGATATTTCAAGACTTGATACCTAAAGACAGAGATATTGTGTGAAACAGGTATTTCAAGAATTGACTCCTACAGCCAAAGATACCGTGTGACACGGGTATTTCAAGAATTGATAAGTACAGGCGGAGATTGTGTATGGAACAGGTATTCAAGAATGTATGCTATAGACAGAGATATAGTGTGAAGGGATATTTCATGAATTGGTGTCTATAGACAGAGACACAGTGTTGAATGGATATTACAAGAATTGATTCCCCGAGACAAATTCTGTGTGAAGCGGGTATTTCAAAGACGGACGCCTACAGTTAAAGATAACGGGTTTCCTCTGTCCAGGTTCGGAAGACAGAGATACCGCATGGGCAGTGCAACGTAATCACTTATTTCAGGAGGTAGATAAACTCTGTACTGTAGGTATTTCAAGATCCGATTTCTGCAGAGACATAGATATTGTGTGTAACGGGTAGATTTAGAAATAATACTCGGAGGCGGATTTATGCGATGAAACAAATATTCCACTGACGGATTCTAAAGAGAAAGAGAGAGAGAGAGAGAGAGAGAGAGAGAGAGAGAGAGAGAGAGAGAGAGAGAGAGAGAGAGAGAGAGATGCAAACTGAAGTTGGAGACAAAATATTTTACGAAACGGGTATGTAAAGAACCAAATCCTGTATATACAGAGATATTGCGTGAAGCGGCGATCTAAAAAAAAAAATAGTGAAGGCATTGATTCATGGAGAAACAGAAATAGTGTGTAAAACGGGTATTTTCACAATTGAATGCTAAAAAAATGATGGTGAAAAAGCAATGTAGAACGGGTACTTCAAAATCCGAATACATAGCGTGTGATACAGGTTATTTTAATGACGAATTCCTGAAACAGAGATCCTGTAGAAACAGGCGTTTGAATAATGATTTCAGGATATGAAAGGTACTGCAATAAGTGGATCTTTTGATAACTGATTTATGAGAGGGAGAACAGTTGTGTGAAACGGATGTTTCGATAACTGATTGAATGAGACGTACAAAAAACTGTGTGCATCGGCAATTTCAGTGACTGATTTCAGGAAACAGATACTGTGTTTAAACGAGTCTTATGATAAGTGAGTCACGGAGAGACAAAGAAACTGTGTGAACTGGCAGTTTAATGACTGATTCTTGGAGATAGCAGGATAATGTATGAAACAGGTAATTGAATAACTGATTGCTGGAGAGACAGAGAATTTGTGCGAAACATGTGTTTTAATGATTGATTCCTGGAAAAACAGAAATAGTGTGTGAAACGGGTATTTTCACAAGTGAATGCTAGAAAAACATGATGGTGAAAATTACTGATTGTGTGGCATGTGAAATAGTTTCTTCAGTGATTATTCAGTAGTGGTTGAAACTGGTATCTTAATAACGGATTTCATGATATAGAGATGCTGTGCAAACCGGACATTTTCAAACCCGATTCATGGAGAGACAAAGATACTGTGTAAAACGGATTCTTCGCGGCCTGATTTCCGGAAAAATGGAGTCTACATTACAATGAGACTTAATAAAAAGCGTCTTTTGATGGCAGACACATCGTGAGCAAACGAACAACGTCTAGAACTTATCATCAGTTGAATTACAGAAATATTGTAATTCCGGTAGGAACAGACATAAATGTATACAATGAGTACTCTTAGAACGGATTCTGAAAGACAGAGAAACTGTGATAAGTGGCCTCTTCCAGAACCGGCTTCCGCAAAATAATAATAATAAGAAGAAGAAGAACAAACAAGAAACAAGAACAAGAACAACAAGTACAAGAAAGACGACGACGAAACTACCACTGAAATCTATAGCACATTTTTTTTTTAGCTCTGCTGCGAAAAACCTCTTCGAATTAGAATCCACATCCAGAGAGGCGGAGATACCCGATTCGAAAGCGATATTCTCAAAAAACTGACTGTCAGGAGAGAGAGACAGAGACTGTCGTCCAAACTATCATTATCCCAGCGTCTGCCCGCCCTAGTCGCCATCATGACAGAGGTATTCACCACAGGGCCCCACCAGTGCGGGGACTACGACCCCCGCATCATGAACGCGGGGCCCGGTCCCATCCCCGCCGATGACCTGGCCTTCTACTGCACCCTCCGCAACATCTTCGGCGTGGTCGCCTCCCTCATCGCCATCCTGGGGGTGGTAGGGAACGTCATCTCGCTCGTCATCTTGCCCAAGGCCGGCGGCGCCAAGTCGGCTATCGTGTTCTTGCAGAGCCTGGGGGTGTACGACACGGCGTTTCTCATCACGGTGCTGCTGTTGAAGACCCTGCCGTCCATCTCCGTCCTGGGGCATTTTGGGGTGGTGATCTCCAATGCGCTGTCACCGGGCCTCTTTCCTCTGATGTATATCGCCCACATAGGCGCCATCTACAGCACCATCTGCATTTCCACGGAGAGGTGAGTGACTCAGTGTGTGTGTGTGTGTGTGTGTGTGTGTGTGTGTGTGTGTGTGTGTGTGTGTGTGTGTGTGTGTGTGTGTGTGTGTGTGTGTGTGTGTGCGTGCGTGCATGTATCTATGTATGTATGTATGTATGTATGTATGTATCTATCCATCTGTCTATCTATCTATCTATCTATCTATCTATCTATCTATCTATCTATCTGTCTATCTATCTATATATCTATATATATAGCTAGCTAGCTAGCTATGTGTGTGCATGTGTGTGTGCGTGTGTGTGTGATTGTGTGTGTGTGTGTGTGTGTGTGTGTGTGTGTGTGTGTGTGTGTGTGTGTGTGTGTGTGTGTGTGTGTGCAGTGTTATACAGATTGAAAATAAATTGCTGCAGACTTGTTTTGTCAACAGTATGAAGAAAACATAACAAATAAAGTACCTTCCGTCGTTAGGCTGTTCCGCTCCAAGCAAAATTACAGAGAAATTAATTCCGACCGGAGGAGACCATCCCCATTTCAACTGTGCCCGTTGAGGAGGTCAGCTTCCAGACACCGTGATGTACGGAATCACCGAAGTTTAAGAAAAACGAGCCCATTACGTTCTGCATCTGTCCCACAGTTGTTTTTTTTTTTTTGATAAGAGGATTCATTTCAGCTCTTCTTCTAACTTTGCTTGTTCTTGGGGTTTGTGTTCACCTACTCCTTTATGGGGGACTGGGGCACAATAAAGAATTAGACACAGGCATTGCCTTTCTCCCTTTGCGGGTTCTATGTATTATTCCACTGGCGGAGTCGTGAGATGAAGTAGCTGAGGGAAGGAAGCGGAACAGGAAGATGGCAGCAGACGCGTAGCTCCAATCTATCCAGAATGAAGGCAAGGGTGACGGATGGGTTTTTCTTGTCATGGGACAGGATAGTGACAACGTCGCTCACCAGTTGAGTTATGTCCGCCTGGCGAAGAATCCAGTCTCATCCTGTGTCCCCGAGGACACGTCACGTTTCTCCTCATAACCACAATTCTTGGGACACGTCATCTTTCTTAGAATCGCATTTCTTGTCTTTCTCTGTTCCCTAGTGATCGTGTGATCGTTTTCTTCTTCTTTTCCCCCCCCCCCCCCCCGCTCCCCCCGATGGCTTTAAAATGATGTTTATCATAACGACGGAATCGTGTTTTACTGAAATTTGCAAATTTCTCTCGCTGTTTTAGGATAAAAGAAATGTTAAAAATCGACATTTGTCTGGTTGAAGTTCAATGGAGATCACAATCATGCTAACTGGATGATCTGATCATTCAGTCTAACCTTAAGACTGGTTCACTGGTTCCTCCACCCAGGGACTTTATTTCAAAGCTTTGGCCTTGTGGCCCTGGTCACTGGACAGACAAGATATGACAAAAATACACTAAGCAAAAAAAAAATACTCGATTTACAGAACAATGCATACGCAGGAAGGAGAGGAAAGGCGACAGTAAACATCCTCGGCGGATTCCAGTTTTGAACTGAACACTGTGTGATGGCTGGCCCTCACAAGCAACCTTGCGAGATATGTCTCGACA
The DNA here is from genome assembly GCA_016801955.1 of Conus betulinus. NCBI lineage: Eukaryota > Metazoa > Mollusca > Gastropoda > Neogastropoda > Conidae > Conus > Conus betulinus. Next base: position 161,578 of record JADBJO010000711.1, on the reverse strand, counting down.
ACTTCCCCACCACATCAGGGAAATAAGATTCTTCGTCGCTCCACAGTGTCTCAGCAGTACCCTTAGTCTGTCTGCCTGAAACAATGTTTAATGCTTTCTCGTGTTGTTTGGAAATAAAATAATATAGAGGTGGGCGGTGGAGTGGGGGTGGCATCACGTGACACGCTGGTCTGTACAGGAAGTGTTCAAACGGAAACCTCCCTGTCGGTTTGTGAGTGTGGAAACAATTATCTCTTTCAATCTGCCTGATGGGACACTGTTTAGGACCTTCCAAATCAGCGGCCATGACCATCGTGTTTGTGAATAGACTTTAGATAAAAACGGTTCTCTCTCTCTCTCTCTCTCTCTCTCTCTCTCTCTCTCACTCACTCACACACACACACACACACACACACACACACACACACACACACACACACACACACACACACACACACACTCACTCTCTCTCTCTCTCTCTCTCTCTCTCTCTCTCTCTCTCTCTCTCTCTCTCTTCTTCTTCTTTCTTCTTCTTCTTCTTCTTCTTCTTCTTCTAGACACAGTCTTGCTTCTCTCCTCTCTCTGCTTCCTTTAGGCCTCTTCTTTGATTCTCTTTTCATTTGTTTGGTTCTTCCATTCTGTCAATTTCTCTGTTGTAATCTTGCAAGATATGTCTAGACAACTTCCCCACCACATCAGGGAAATAAGATTCTGGCAAGATGTCAATTTGCGTTCTTTCATTTTTCTTCTTTTTGTACCTTTGCTCTCTCTCTCTCTCTCTCTCTCTCTCTCTCTCTCTCTCTCTCTCTCTCTCTCTCTCTCTCTCTCTGCGAACATCCACCACTTCATTACATTTATCACCCACCTCAATCTGCAACCCACCCCTCCCACTCCCCTTCTAGTCCCCCCACCTCTCCTCCCTTTCAGTGTGACTCTCGATCAGAACTTGACCCGTTAAATGAGTGTTCAAAGGTTGTAGACCAAGATGGAATAGAAGAATCCCCAGTGAGGAGGAGGGGGGCATTATGGGATAGCCTATAACAGCTCTGCCAGATAAGCCTACATCAGGAAAACCTGGAACATCGCACAATGGATTGGAAGTGACAGGACATGCTACGGGCACGAACCACGGGGGTCCTGCTGTTTAGTAAATCTAGGCGTGTGTTTGTTTGGTCGTTCGTTGTTCATGAGTTTCTTTCTTTCTTCAGTGTGTCTGTCTTTGTTGCAGTCTTTCTTTCCTTGATTCTGGAAAGCTCATCTTGGTTTTTTTTTCTTCTTCATTTTTTTTTTCTTAACACAGTTTATTGTCCATTTATGTATCGATCCATGATTCTTCGTTCCGTCGTTCCGTCTTTCTTTCTTTCCTTACTTCTGTGTTCTCAACGTCTTATCCCTTATCCTATTTCATTCTCTCTCTCTCTCTCTCTCTCTCTCTCTCTCTCTCTCTCTCTCTCTCTCTCTCTCTCTCTCGTTCAGTCACTCTTCTCTCACTGTCTGTGTCTCTGTGTCTATGTCTCTGTGTCTGTGTCTCTGTTTCTCTCCCCCCCTCTCTCTCTCTCTCTCTCTCTCTCTCTGTCCCGTTCCCTCTTTTCTCCTATC
>JADBJO010000711.1:152500-155000 GCA_016801955.1 Conus betulinus | reverse complement strand
TTGCTCCTGAGGATCCGTGTGGTGATTACCCCTTTCCTGTCCTTCTGTCGCAACTTCTCGTTGCTGACTAGGTCCAGCCGTCAGATGTTGAATGTGCGCCTCAGATAGGTGGTGTTGAAAGGCTGTGTATCTTCTTCTGCCATTCTGCTGAATGTTTGTTGACTATGTCTTGGCGTAGTGGTTGTGGTGCTTTTGTGATTTGTATCTGCTTGCACGCCTTCACGTGAATAAATCATCTTGAGACATGAAATCTGGAGTCGATTTATCTCTCTCTTCCCCCTCCCCACCTTCCTCCATTCTCTTTTCTATTCCTCTTCCTCTACCTTTTTTTTCACTCTTTTATCTTTTTATTTTTCTCGCTAGATTTTTTTCGTAGCTTTTTCCTTACTCTTTTCTTTTTATCTTCTTTATTCTCATCATTTCTTATTTTATTCTTCTCTGACCTATTTCCTCTTTTTGTGTCTTTTCTTTTTTGTGTTCCCTCTTTTTTCATCTTCTTACTTTTTTTTCTTTCTCTCTTCTCCTCTTTTTTTTTCATACATTACCTTGTTTCTTTTCCTCTTTTTCCTATTGCTCTACTTCTTTTTTCTCTTTATTTCATCTTCTATTTTCCTTTTTTTTTCTTCTTTACTTCTTTTTTTTTTTTTTTTCATTCTTTTTCCTTTTTCTCTTCCCTTTATTTTTCTTTTTCTTTTGTTTCCTCCCTTGCCCCTCACTTTTATCTCCACTCTTCTCATCCCTTCTTCTCTACCTTTTTTCTTTTTTTCCCTTTACTTCCCCCTTCTTCTCCTCTTCCCTTTCTGACTCCCCGCTTCTTTTCGTTCTTTCTCCATTCTCCTTCCCTTTCCTTCTTCCAACGCCCCCCTCTTCTTTCCCGCTCGTTTTTTCTACCCTCTCTTCGTTTCTCCGCCCCTTTGTCCTTCCCCTTCTTCCACCTCCTTACTATTCTCCCCCCCCCTTTCGTATCCCCTGCCCTCCCTTTTCTTTTTCTTTCCCCCCTTTTTTCTTTTCCGCAGTTCCTCCCTTCTCCCTCTCTCTTCCCCCTTCTTTTTCTTCCCACCCATCCTTCTTTCAGACCCACCCCCCCCTGTTTCTTTTCCTCTTTTTCCTTTTTTTTTCTCCCCCCCCTTCTCTTCTTCACTCTTCTTTCCCCACCTGTGCGCCCCTCCCCCTTCTTACTTTTTCCCTCCCTTATTCCCTCCCTTTCTGTCTTCTTTTTTCTCTTTCTTCTCGAATCTTTATGGTTCCACTCTCTCGTTTTTCTACTGATTCTCTTCTTTCCCTCCTCCCCCATTTTCCTTTCCTTTTTTTTTTTGTTTTTCATTTCGACGACCTTCCTCTCCCCATTCTTTTTCTTTTCTCTTCTTCTCATTTCCCTATCATTTCCTCCTTTTTTTCTCCCTTTCTTTACTCCTTCCTTCTCTTTCTCCTTTTTTTTCCTTTCTCCTTCGCATTCTTCTGAGATCTTCCCTCCTTTCTATGTTCAATATAAACTTTATTCACCAAGGTCTTTTATCCCAACCCCACCTCTGTCTACCATACGGGCATTTCTTTATCTTTTATCTCTTCCTTATTCTTTTTTCTACCAATTTATTACTAACACTTCATCCGGCTTCTTCACTAGACTATCTTTACCACAAGCTTATAGTGACATACCGCAGTACTCGTCCCTCTCTAGTTTTCTCTTCCCCCTGTCATGCTTCATTCTTCCCATCACCCTTGCACATTTTTTTCCTTCGGCACTCTTTGATTCTCTCTTTTTTTTCCTTTCTCCTCTCTTTCTCTCTCTCTCTCTCGCCTCTCTCATCTCTCTAATCTCCTCCCTTCCTATCCACATATATCTCACTCATCATCCTCATAAGTCCCCTTCTCCTCCCCCCTTCAATCTATCATATATTGTTCTTATTATTTCCTCCATCCTCATAATCTTCCTCATCTTTTTTTTTATCCTCCTTTTCTTTTACACACACACTCTCACAATCCACACCCCGGGCCCCTTTCTCTCTCGGCTGTCCTTTAGGTTAGTTCCCCTCCTTTGATTCTCTTTTCCATTTTTTTCGTTCTTTTGTCTTCCATGCTGTTGATTTTTCACTTTTAATTTCTTTCTTCTTTTCTTTCTTCTTCTTCTTTTTTTTCTTCTTTTCTATTCTTTCTTCTTCTCTCTCTCTCTCTGTCCTCTGTCTGTCTCTCTCTCTTCTCTCTCTCTCTCTCCTCTCTCTCTCCTCCCTCCTCTCTCCCTCCTCCTCCTCTCTTCCGCTCTTCTCTCTCTCTAAACATACCCCTCTTGGCTCTCCATCTCAGCTCTCTAGCCACCCCTCTCATTCTTCTCCTTCTCTCTCATCATTAATACCCCCTTCCCCCCCCCCCCCCCCCCCGCCCCCTCAGTCCTGACTCTCGTTCAGAACCAGAACGTGAATCGGTGAAAAACAGTGTCCAAGGTAGTAGACCATGATGGAATAACAAGAATCCCAGTGAGGAGGGCGGACTTATGGGATGGCCT
>JADBJO010000711.1:125000-140000 GCA_016801955.1 Conus betulinus | reverse complement strand
TGTCTTCAATATGAAAACATTCAGATTCCACTTTAGTCATCATATGATGCCTAACCACGAAACAGATCTTCCATTTTGTTGTAGCATTGAAAGGTTCTGACTCTTCTCTCCATGTAGTGATTAGTAGCTTCCTTTCCTGTCGTTCAGTCTCTGGAAATCATTTGGAATTGACTCTAAATGTTCTGATCTGACCGTCTTTGCATTTACAAGAACCGGTTCTAATCTGTATTTCATACCTAACTCTAGCGCATAAACAGATGATACCCTTCTTTCAAACAATGCCAAAACTTCTTGGATAAATCACCAAGCTTTCTTTCTACAACATAACGTAGCTTCTTTGCAGCTCTGATATTTTTTTTTTTTTCAACGAATTTTTCAACCATCTTTGTTGGAAATATTTTTTGTGTGTATCCATCGTTAATTCGCATCATGAATGTACCTATATTCATGTATTAGTAATAATAATACCACTAATAATAATAATAATAATAATAATAATAATAACAATAATAACTACAGGGCCTATGTTTGCCTTAGATTGCCTTAGATTCCCCCTTCCCCACACACACACACACACACACACACACACACACACACACACACACACACACGCGCGCGCGCGCGCGCGCGCGCGCGCGCGCACTTATGGTTTGCACTTCCGGTTCGTTATTATAACGTATATGTTGCAAATATAATGTTATGTAAGCGTTCTGAATATATTCCGGTCTGTCCAACCCGTTTCGGAGTTATTCAAGTTTCAAATTTGGCCGTTTGGCCGTTTTTTGCCCATATCTTGGCCATAAAAAAAAAATGGCCAATTCATTTTTTTTTTTTAAATGCCATTTGCAATGCCCACAATGCCCTGCAACTTTCCCGAAAATTTCAACACGATTGGATGAAAAAAGGGTAAGAGAAAGAAAAACAAAAAAGAAAAAATTTACAATAACAATAGTATTCCCCCAGAGAGGTCTTTATGTTTGCCTTAGAACAAACATGGGAATCCCCCTTCAAATCACTTTATGAAACTTGCCTATCTATGTTCACCGTTGAAAATACATCTATCCACCATTACTGGTAAACGTTGATGCATATTTACCAAATAACGGTTTTTAACTGTCAAATGTGAAATTTACTGTATGAAACTAATGTTTTCATGTTCAGCGCTCAAAGTTACATCTAGCCACCAATTTTGGTCACAATGATTCTTACTTGCAAAATAACGGTTGTTAACGGTTTTTAGATGTCGGATATCAAAACTGCTCTCGTAAACTTAAATATTCATGTTCAGCGTTCAAAGTAACATCTAATCAGCAAGTTTTGTTAAGATTGACGCATATTTGAAAAATAACGTTTTTTAACGGTTTTTTTTTAATTGTCGAAGTGTTTTGTAACATAGATACTCTTCCTCAGCATATCAAATTACATACATCCACCAATTTTGGTTGAGACAGCTTCAAAAATGAAAAATAACGGTTTTTAAACGGTTTTTAACTGTCGAAGTGTTTTGCAACATAGATTTTTTTAAATAAGCATATCAAACTGCATAATCAACCAAAATTTGGTTTCTGTTACTTTGTTGGTCTTTGAGCTATTAAATATTCAAATTCGCCCTTTTAGAGCGTACCTAAATTTGCATAAATTTAAATAACTGCCAAACCCTTTAAGATATCAATACCAAACTCCTTTCTGCACTGGCCCATAGCTACAGGAACATTTTCCGTAGATTAGTTTTGTGACGTAATTTCCAGCTTTTGCTATTCCGTGAAACAACTGAAATTGACCAGTGACACTGTCAGGCACTTCCAGTTTGCACTTCCGGTTCGTTATTATAATGTACATGTTGCAAATATAGTGTTATGTAAGTGTTCTGAATATCATTACGATCTGTCCAACCGTTTTCTGAGTTACTCAAGTTTCAAATTTGGCCGTTTTGCCGTTTTTGGCCATATCTCGGCCAAAAAACGGTCAATTCATTTAAAAATTGCCATTTGCACATGCCCACAATGCCTTGCAACTTTTCTGACAATTTCAACACGATTGGATGAAAAAAGGGTAAGAAAAAGAAAAAGAAAAAAATAATTTTTACAGTAACAATAGTATTCCCCCAGAGAGGGAGAATCCTAATAATACATCTGTCTACTAAATGAGTTTTGTTTACAATCTGTTACATGCAACCAAGATTTTTTTTTTCTTTTTGATCTGATTTTGTCTTGAAAGTCAACGGTATATATCACAAATTCTCCGAGAATAGTTAATGTCCTTCTGTTTTGTTTTGATTTTGATATTTCTGTGTTTTTGTTTGCTTGTCTTTTTTAAAATAATGAATGCCTAACATCGTTATTGAGATTCTCATACTGAAACTGACTTGACAAAACAAGTTTAAAATTTCCTCTTCTTCTTCCTCTATAACAATGATATTAATGGTAGTTATGATAATAATAATTAGAATAGGAATGATGATAATAATATAATTTTTGTAAGTATAGAAAATGGAGTGAGAAGGAATGTTAACTCCGAGGTCAAAATCCCTCTGTATCGAAAATCCCCGACAGAGGAGATTCGAACCTACGAACCACAAGTTCACCAGGATTACGAGTCCGACGCGCTACCATCTGAGCTGTTCCAGCTCCCTCTTGAATATCGATTTCGTCTTGCCGTTTAAACTGCATGAAAACCTCACCTCATCTTCACATGTTGAAAATGGCATTAGGAAACTGTTGAATAGCTGCGGAATGATATTAGGTTTTATATTCATGAACTTCCTCCCCTGAAAACTTGCCCTATTACCTTGCCTGGAGGAATGTTCTTGATTGGATTCAAATTTCAGTTTTGGAGGAAAATTGCACCAGAATATTTGTAGCCTACCGGGTTGAAGACGAGCAGAGCTCAACGTGATTGCACTTCATTTGTAACATTTTATTTGGGGTTCACATTTCTTGAGTCAGTTGGTTAGGCGTGCTGACGCGCTTACGATCAATACCCCGCGTGGAGAGAGAGAGAGAGAGAGAGAGAGAGAGAGAGAGAGAGAGAGAGAGAGAGAGAGAGACAGAGAGAATATGTCAATCGTTAGGTTTCTGGCCCATTGACACAATAGGACTAATGGACGGCGGGGGGGGCCCATTGACACAATAGGGGGGGGGGGGGCGGGGGGGGGGGGGGGGGGGGGGGGGGGGGGGGGGGGGGGGGGTGCAGGAGCAGATATTGAAGCTAAAATGTTTACAAATATTATTTCATACGATACTAATGGACGTTTATCACGCCATGGAATTGAGATGGGGGCATTTGTATTAAGTGGATACGACAAACCAGTTTCGTCACTCATGACTCTAGTCACCAATGGGGATGCGCAGAAATGATCCAAAGAGATCCAGAGAGAGAGAGAGAGAGAGAGAGATAGAGAGAGAGAGAGAGAGAGGAGAGGAATGAATGAATGAAATGAATTACTGAATGAATGGTTTATTGAGATAAGCTTACAAAGCCCATTCTCAAGGGAAATTGGGGAGGGGCTGTTTATAAGATGACTGTCAAAGAATAGACACAAAGGATGCATCTGAGAACAACAACAAGATCGCAGTGAGGAAACCACATCGCGGAAGAAATGTTAAGACCAATACGACTGTCAACGCAGCTGGAAACGAGGTCATCCACAGTCATCAGGATTTCGGTATGTAACAGCTGTGCTGTCGCTGGAAGTCGCCTTAACGTGGTCCCTGTGAGAACAGTGAGGGTTGTTTCTTTTCATTTCCTGTAAACATGTCAAAATGTCACTGATTGCCACACTGTCTGAAGGATCACTTTGTGGCTGCTTGAGTTGAGAAATGTCTTCGGGATCGTCTGTCCACTCAGTATCACGATCGCCCCGTTTTGCTTTAGCATCTTCAGTTTTATGCTGCCTGGCAGTCTCGTTAGTAACAGACGTCGGGTCACGCTCATATATCACGTCACAGAATTCAACACGGTCTTGATCAACACAAGGCTCGACACAGTCTTGACCAACACAAGGCTCGACACAGTCTTGACCAACACAATGCTCGACACAGTTTTGACCAACACAAGGCTGGACACTGTCTTGACCAACACAAGGCTCGACACAGTCTTGACCAACTCAAGGATTGACTAGTCCGATGTTCAACACGGGCGCATCTTGGTGTGTCATTGTCACAGACTGTTGTGTCACAGATGTTGCATTCCTGTTGGATGTCACTGTGCCGTGTATCTCGCGCAGACTGGGACACGGAGGGAGGGGAGGCGTGCGGTTATACAGGAAAATGTCACCGCTGGCAGTTTGATGGTTGTGTCAACACCAAAAAAAAGCTCCATGGCGTCGGGAAAAAAACAAACCAAACGGAGAATATGAACGCTCGTTTATCTTTTTCTGCTATGTTGCTCTGTGGGCCTCTGCTCTGTGCTTGTCCCTGTTTACTTGTGGCGGGCATTTCCGTCTTTAAACGGCACTGTGGTTGTCCGCTCGAGTCGCAGGGGCTGGTCGGTAATCGTTGTGAACCGGAGAATGACGATTGCTTCTTTACCACGGCCCTCAATCCTCAACGAGGACAGCATCATCTCCTGTAGCGCAGCATTGAGTGTGGCTTCCAAGGTACAAGGCAGACCTTGAACAGGCACGGTGAACGATTTACTGGTGATGCTGGCAGAAAGTTACCCGAGCAGCTTGAAACACATTTTGCTGGGAGCCAGACAAGGGAAGCCACTCAGAGAGAGAGAGAGAGAGAGAGAGAGAGGAGAGAGAGAGAGAGGAGAGAGAGAGAGAGAGAGAGAGAGAGAGAGAGAGAGAGAGAGAGAGAGAGAGAGAGAGAGAGAGAGAGAGAGACAGAGAGACAGACAGACAGACAGACAGTGAAACAGACAGACAGACAGAGACAGAGAAGGAAGCACTCGCTGTGATGATTCAGGGCCTCTTCCGATGAATGGGAAAGTGGTTGCTCTATTCAAACCGTGTCCCTCTTTTTCAGCCGATGCAATGCCAAACTCATGAAAACTGCCATTTTCTTAGAGCAAAAGTACACGGGACGACAAGTAAGTCGTTGGACCCGGTTGGCAGGTTACTGTTGAAAATTCTACTTACGTCGATTAAAAAAAAAAATTACACACATACAGAAAAAAGGGGAGACAAACAAGAAGAATCTGCTATGAAAACGCAGTTACAGAACTTGGTCAACACAATACTACAGCACAATGCGATCTTTTCCAGCACAGTACAATCCAATGCAAACGCAGCTTAGTACGGGACCGTGATCGATGATACAAGTCGTTCTAACGCAGTACAATTATAATACAAGCCAAAGTAGAGTACAACACGACACAATATTACACAATACAACACACAGTAATACCATACAATGGATATATTACCTACAATATTCGTCAGACGGAGCAAAGCTCAGAACAGACACAGCGTAAAATGGACCGGCAGAGAGAGAGAGAGAGAGAGGAGAGAGAGAGAGGATGAAAGAGGGAGAGGTTGATGACGGGGGAGAGAGAGAGATTTGAGAGGAGAGCGAAGAGGAGGATAGAGGGATTGCCACAGAGATCAGGAGAGAGCCATGTTTGGAGGAGCAGAGGTAGACGGGGAGGAGAGTAAGGAGAGGTTGAGGAGACCCGGTTGGCAGGAAGGAGTTTTACTGGAGGAGAGGGAATTCTAGAAGGGGGAGAGAGAGGAGAGAAGGAGAGGAGAGAGGGAGAGAAGATGAGGAGGACCTAGAGAAGAAGAGTGGAGGGAGGATGAGGGAGAAGTTAGAGAGGGAGACGAGAGAGAGTGGAGAGGAGGGAGGACGAGAGAGAGGGAGGAGAGGACTAGAGGAGAGAGGCGAGGAGATTTTTTGATGAGAGAGGAGGGAGAGATGAGGAGGGAGATTAGTACGGGACCGTGATCGATGATACAAGTCGTTCTAACGCAGAGTAGTACAATTATAATACAAGCTAGCGAGTAGAGTACAACACGACACAATATTACCACAATACAAACACACAGTAATACCATACAATGGATGTATTACCTACAATATTCGTCAAGACGGCATGTGTGTGCCTAGTATCGCGCATCCTTATGGAGCCCGGGGGGAGGGGGGGGGGGGGGTTCAGAGGTTTAGATTCCTACAACGCATCAAGGTCCTGGGCGAGGGGTGGTGGTGGAAAAGAGTTGAGGGGGTGGAAAGGCGGGGGCGTAGGGAGGGATGAAAAGGGCCAGCCCATCCCAAAACATCCCCTGCCCAGGACCATGTCGTGGCTTCACTAGACAACAGGGCCACAGAACCTTCCTTACGACGCCTCAGACACAGTGCTGTATTCAGGTTTGTCACAATGACCGCATATTTGATCGGCAGATTTCGTGGAGCTATGGGCACAGTGCTGGGACTAATACTTCGTCAACGTCTCGGGATCAGTGGCTGCCAGCGAGACAAAAGATCACACCTGAGAGAGAGAGAGAGAGAGAGAGGAGAGGAGAGGAGAGAGAGGAGAGAGAGAGAAGAGAGCGAGAGGGAGAGAGAAGTGATGAGGAGAGAGAGGAGAGAGAGACAGACAGACAGAGAGGAGACAGGCAGATCAAAGACAGACAGAACAGACAGCAAACACAGACAGACAGACAGACACAGCATCGACAGACACAGCCCGGTAAAATGGTGAGAACGAGAGAGAGGAGAGGAGAGAGAGAGAGAGGAGAGAGAGGAGAGAGAGGAGGGAAGAGAGGAGAGGAGATGAGAGAGAGAGGGAGGAGATGAGAGAGAGAGAGGGGAGAGAGAGAGAGAGAGAGAGAGATTGCATTAGAAGGAGAGTGCAAATATAGTAGCAAATGAAGCTTTGTTTAAATGGAACACAATTGCGTCCTCTTTTCGCCTGGTCCGAGTCTGAATGATCGAAGCATCCAGCTTTGGCCCTCAAGTCACTGCAAGGGGGGAAAAAAAAGATAGAAAATGTTAAATAAGAATATAAGCAGGAAAGCAATCAACCAAAGTACCACGCCGCAGGGGGAGACAATTTAAAGACAGATTATCCTAAAACGGGAAGGGCAAAGGGCCAAAAGCATCCCTACCTTCACTCACCTTTCACTCTGCTCATTTTGAATTACATTGTGCGTAGAAAGGGGAGGCGCGGACAAAATAATGATGATGACAGAGAGAGAGAGAGGAGAAGAGAGGAGAGAAGGAGACTGGGAGGAGAGAGAGAGGAGAGAGAGAGGAGAGAGAGAGAGAGAGAGAGAGGAGAGAGAGAATCAAAACACCGCGGCAAAGGAGTTTCAAGTGGAACAAAGTCTTGTCTCTTGTTCCTGAACAATCAAAGCAGTTTCACCCAGCTTCTACACCCACCCAACCTCGAACAGAGAGAGGAGAGAGAGAGAGAGAGAAGAGGAGAGAGAGAGAGAGAGGAGAGAGAGAGAGGAGAGAGAGAGGAGAGAGGAAGAGATGAGGGAAGGAGAAAGGAAACGAAGAAGAGGACTAATCATGTCAAAGTATACGTTGCAGGGGAGACAAACTAACCACAGATTACCCCCCCAAAGGGAGATAGGTCAAATACATCACTACATGCGTTCACCTTTCGCACTGCACATAATCACATGTCTGCTGTGGAAAAAAGACATTTGGATTCTGAGAGAGAGAGAGAGAGAGAGAGGAGAGAAGGAGAGGACGAGAGAGAGAGAGAGAGAGAGAGAGAGAGAGAGATGAGAGAGAGAGGAGAGAGGGAGAGAGATTTGAGGCATAAAGGCCTATAAGAGATGGAGAGAGAGAGAGAGAGAGAGAGAGAGAGAGGAGAGAGAGAGAGAGAGAGAGAGAGAGAGAGATTTTATTTATAAAGGCCATGGCCCCATGAGAAGAGAGAGAGGAGAGAGAGAGGAGAGAGAGAGGAGGGAGAGAGAGAGAGAGAGAGAGACGAGGAGAGAGAGAGAGAGAGAGAGAGATTTAGTGGTCCAAAAGTCATCAGACTCGTACCATTGTCATCAATAACAGTCATTATACAACCGAATACAGTTCGCATGAACTCCGAGAATAATACACATTCTCTATTTTCATTTCAACAGTCATAAACAGACAAGGCATAGACATTGTCCGACTCGAAAGAAGTTATGCTTTCCGCTCCACCTACCCCTCCCCATCACACACATGTACTCTGTGCTCATCCCTACTCCCCCCCCTCCCCCCCCCTCCGCTGTCCTCAGTCCGTATTACCGCCTGCGCCTTCTCTTCGTCGCTCCCCCCCCCCCCTTTCCTTCATTTCCATTGCCCTCCTCCCCCCACACTCCCACTCTCTTTTGACTTCCGCCAGTGGCCTACGAACAAACATAGGAATTGTCGACACAGTCTAGACCGTCGAAGTCCAGTTCCTAAGAGAAGAGAGAGAGAGGAGAGAGAGAGAGAGGAGAGAGGAGAGGAGAGGAGGAGAGAGGGAGGAGAGAGAGAGATGAGGGGGAGAGGGGAGAGAGAGAGGAGGGAGGAGAGATCTGATATCAATGCGAAAAGTAAAACAAACAAAAAGAAGTCCACAAATTGTTATACACTTAAACAAATATATGTAAACATGTTAAAGGAAATTCAAGCATTTAATGATAAAAAAAAAGAACATAGGCTGTAAGAAATTTTCGAATCATAAATGCTATGCACAAAAACAGGGCAAACCGCTTTACAGGTTTTTCATTTCTTGAAGTCGTTAGCATAATCAGATACATGGTTGTCTATAGTATTTTTTCTGGAATAACTCTCTGCCTAATACAATAAAGTTCCTGGCACGAGAATACAAAATGAACTTCATTATCAAAAGCCTCGTGACATAATGGGCAAAGGAGATGATCATCACTGAGTTCTCTATAACGACTATAATGACTACTTATTTCTGTGATACCAAATCTGAACTTGTTTAGGATGTATCTCAAATGTTGGCTAAATTTATAGACACATACACTGGAAATTTATGCTCTGCGTTTAACATACGATAGATATCATATCTGTCACTTTCCTGAACATAAGAATGCCAGCTTTGCCATCTACAATCTATTAATCTCTGACGAAATTCTGCGTATTCCCCAACATCCTGACTTTCCCATACAAAGCCAAATCCGTATTCATACAATTTTAATCTTACCCGCGAAGCCCAATTTGTCTTGCCTTTGACATCAAACTCAACTAACATATTGTAAGCTCTATGGGGTAATCTATGTGATTGCATTCTTGTTAACTTTAGCCAATAACGAATGGAACTGACTATAGAAACTAAATATGTAGGATACCTATTTGTCTCCCCGTTGACTAAATCATTAGTCGTATATATAGATATTGCCCAAAACTTCTTCAGTGCGAATAAATGTAGCTTCTCCACACCTCATAAGCAGAGCTGCTAATACTCCACAGTTCAGCATCATATTGCACAACTGGTTGGATTTGAGAATCAAACAATTTAAAAAATAGTGCTAAAGAACTGTTGTTGCTCACAAGATCATTACAAGCAAATGTAAGGCTCAAGCGTGTTGAAAAGAATATACCCAAATATTTGTAAACATTTACTATTGGCACGATATTTCCTTTATATCTTCATCTTCCCCCAGCAGCAAGATAATTTCCTTTTCTAAAACTATTATACTGCACCTCCTTTTCTAAAAAACTATTATACTGCTTTTTGTTATGTTTACATTTAATTGAAGTGATACAGCAGCTCTTGCTAGACTGTTCAGCTGTGTTTGCAGACCAACAATAGTTTCGGATAATAATACCACATCATCAGCTAATAGCAGAATAAATAATTCTAGGACATATTTACAAACCACACGCCGTGTCTTCCAGAATTAATAACTTCCAACGTTAATTCATTAATAAATAATGAGAACAAAATATGGCTACAAACATCTCCTTGTTTTACCCCGGATCTATAGAATATATAATCTGTAAGAGATCCTCTACATCACACTCTTGCTTTTACAGAGTCATACATGCTGATAATGGACTTATACAATTTACCACAAACACTATTCTTGAGCAAAATAGGCCAAAGGTTGATTCTATTTACAGAATCAAAGGCTTTGTCAAAGTCTATAAAGGCTACATATAATTTACGATTCAATCCAAACTGTTTTTCAACAAAAGACATCAAAGTGAACATATGATCAACTGTTGAATAATTCTGTCTAAACCCTGCTTGAAAAGTTCACCAGTGCTATATAATTTTATTTTGCTTCGATAATTGTTTGGATTATTAGCATCAGCTTTTTATACAATGGAAGGATAATTTACTCTGACTAAATTTCTGGAAATTGACCCTCTCAAACAAAGCATTAAAGAAATTCTTTAGAAAAAAACCAACCAATTCAGATTTGCAAGCATATTTAACTATCGCTCCAATTATTCTGTCAGGGCCTGCAGCTTTGCCATTTCTGATTTTCTAATGGTTGAGATTGGACGATTTAAAGGACAGTTACCACTATCATTGCCAGCACTTTCGTCATTACTATTATGGTTGCGCTAATAAATTACCAACATCGTCGTTTCTTTCAAGCAGTCCTTTAAAATGTTCAAAAATCCCTTTCTTTCGTTTTCAAAAGTTGTTTGTATTCCCGCCTAGCATTGCAATACAAAACTCGATCCGTTGAAAGTTTACTACGATTTGACTTACTTCGTAATCTTCTAGCGTTCCTTTTACTTTGGCGACATTCAGTGTCATACCAATCATCATATTCCCTACGACTATTTACATGTATCAGCTTTGTCATACATTTTGCAGCATCTTTTAAACAAGAATTTAAAGTACTGAGCGCTTCATTTACATTTACATCAATCAGTCTGATAGCCATTTCGACTCTCTGCTGGATCTCAGATGAACACATCATGTCTGTAAACTGATCTTTATGATTTTCATTCCAAAAAACTTTCCACAAAATTGTTAATATTCTTGTCTTTGGGTTGATTTAATTGATCATTGTTAGCATTAATGGTCAAAACAATAGGCATATCATCAGGCTCAATACGTTCATATACATGAAGTACACAGACGTCAGAAACACTAGCAAACATTCCTTGTCATTAAAAAAATAATCATCAACACTATTTCCACTTTCAGACACGTACGTGTAGCGACCTTCCTAGTCGCCCTCACACATTCAAAATACAGAGAGAGAGAGAGAGAGAGAGAGAGAGAGAGAGAGAGAGAGAGAGAGAGAGAGAGAGAGAGAGAGAGAGAGTGTGTGTGTGTGTGTGTGTGTGTGTGTGTCTCAAACGAATAGTTGAAGACAAATCCTTCTGCCTCTTTCATGTTTTTGTTTTTTTTTTCCTTTTTTTTTTTTCGTTCCCTGCTCCTCTTCCCCACCCCCCACCCCCATATCCCCCACTTTCTCCAATTTGTTTTCAAAAACTGAAAAAGGTTTCTGTTTGTCACGACCACTCTTATAAAACAATTAATCTTAACAATGTATGTGTTTCTTTGTTCAATTGTTCTTATATCACATTGTGTTGAACTTTGCGAGACAACCCCCTTTCATTGTTTCTGTTTCTTTCTTCTTTCATTTCCCTTGTCCTTTCCCTATGCTTGCTTTCATTGTAGTTGGAACGGTTAATCTCTCTCTCTCTCTCTCTCTCTCTCTCTCTCTCTCTCTCTCTCTCTCTCTCTCTCTCTCTGGACTGCTCATGCGCTGAAGGAGAACTATGCATTTTAATTCTATTTTATTTTTCCACTTTGGTGGTGGTGGTGGTGGTGGTGGTGCTGCTGCTGCTATTAATGTTTTTGCTATTGTTGTTGTTGCTGATGTTCTTGTTGTTGCTGCCGCTCTTGTTGGTTTCCTCTCCCTTCCTTTCTCTGTGTGCTCTACTTTTTTTTTCATGCGTTGGAAACACCCATGTCCACTTAAATGCTCTTCTGCCGGCAAACAACTTAATTCCAATTTCTTTCTGTTACATGTTGCATCTCTTCTTCCTTCTTCTTTCGTCTTTACATGTTTTTTTTTTTTTTTTTTTAGATTCCTCTCTGCTTTGTTGGGAAGGATCACTCATGAGCTTTTCTCTTCCAGCCTCCTTCTTTCACGTGCACGCTCTCTTCTTTTCTGTGTTCGTTTCTGTTTGCGTCAGTCCATTCTCATGCTCCACTCACCATCCCTCTCTTCCCTTTCTACCCCTTCCCTCCGATCTGTCACCGTCTCTCTCTCTCTCTCTCTGTCTGTCTGTCTGTCTGTCTGTCTGTCTGTCTGTCTGTCTGTCTGTCTGTCCGCCCTTCTTTCTATCTGGCTGTCTGTTTATCTAGCTGGCTGTCTGTCTGTCTCTCTGTCTGATTGCCTGTATGTCAGCCCCTCAGCCTCAGCCTGTCTATCTGTCTGTCTGTCTGTGTCTGTCTGTCTCTCTGTCTGATTGTCTGTCTGTCAGCCTATTAGCCTGTTTGTCTGTCTACGTGTTTCTCTGTCTGTCCGTCTGTCTCTATCTCTGTCTGTCTGTCTGTATCTCTGCCTATGTCTCTGCCTCTCTCTCTCTCTCTCATGCTGTATTCATGTCAATGAATTAACATGCATGAGTAATATAAATATGACAGCTCACCAGTTGTTACCACTTACCCCCCTTTCCACCCTTCCGCTTCCCTTCTTCCTTTTTCCCACTTCTTGCTCCCCATGCGATGTACTCTGTACATTATGCTTGATGCTTCAGTAATATGCTAATATGCCTCTATCGTATTGCATAATTGTATGACATATTCGAGGACAAAGTTGAGAATGGGAGCATTTTTACTTTTTGCAGTCTGAACCCCCTGAAGAAGGCAGTGAAGCCGAACATTTTGGACGTTTTCAACCAGTTGTTTAAATCTTGATCCATATATTTTGTATGCTTAACATGGCACTCTGTCCTCATCCATTCGCGATGTGTTCCCCCATCCACACGACGATTAAAAAAAAAAAAAACTGATTAGGATCTTGCGCATGGATGGGGACAGATTGTCATACAAAGCACACAAAATATTTCAAAGTTTTAGATTGCGAGGGTAATAAAGATTTCATGTTGGGTATTCGTACGTTTTGCTCGACAATGGGTATGGGTTTTAGTGGATATTCAAGATGCTGGAAATGTAAAAAATTTTTTAGAACCTAACAAAGGTGAATTTATAACAGACTGCAGAAATGGTTAGAAGAGCCTTTGACTCAGTTTAATTGACATGGTATTGCATTCCCTATAGCATTGGCTATGGGTTCTTCCAAAACAGATTTCTGTTACTTTTACCATCTCTCTCTCTCTCTCTCTCTCTCTCTCTCTCTCTCTCTCTCTCTCTCTCTCTCTCTCTCTCTCTCTCCTCTCCTCTTTCTCTGTCTTTGTCTTTCCCTTATTTCATGTCCTTGACAAGTCTCCGTTATCACCTTTCCACTCCTTGTTTTTCCCTTTCTGACAAGACGTCAGTGAACAGCACTTTCAGACTCCTCCTCATAGCTGGTTTTGCATGGCACTCCTCGCAGGGAGACGCTAAAGCGTGGCGTGTGAACTAACAGAATAGACAGGAAGGAATATAGTGGTGGTTTCTGTTCAGGTGCGAGCAAAATGAGTTCCTGAGAACGTGCCTTCTTCCATGTCATCTAGGAAGACTTTATGGAGCAACAGACTAAAATAGATGATATTATCTCTTTCGGAATCCATTCGAGACAGCGTCATTACAGTTGTTTGGTTCTTTGATAAAGCGTTGGGATACAACGGAGCTGATCGTTTTTGAGTTACACTCATGTGTTTGGGTTTTTAATGGCTTTGAAAACTCTCTGTCCACTGGACTGTCTCTATTGCCACAGGGTATGCTTTTTCACTCTTTTCGACCTTCAAATGTTTATCGCGCTTTAAAGAACTCAGTAATAGTTTTTTAACACTTAAAAAACGTTTATAACTGGATGTTAACTTTGGCTGTGTAATTGCTAATAACTTTAACTATGTTTGTAGATGTTAGGTTTTTTTATTCGACAATTTCTCTATTCATAACTTCCTAAAGGTTCTCAGAATGTCTTTTAAGAAATACATCGAAGCGCATGCTCTTTGATAAAGCGTTTGGATACGACGGGGTAGATTGTTTTTGAGTTACACTCATGTGGTTGGGTTTAATGGCTTAAGGGAAGACATGTCAAATACCACATATGTATTGTCTACCGTGTTTTATCTTTCTGGCAGTAGGCTGTCTTTGTCTAGACCTGTCTGAATTCGAGACAATGTAGTAAGTTCTTGACGTGTTAACAAAGGTCTTGTGTTACTGTACTTTTTTTAGGGGAGAAGGGGGAAGGGCTCATGGACTGAGAGGGGGGGGTGTGGATGTACACAGGAGGTGGATGGGAGTGGAGGGACCTTTAAATTCCAAGCTTTGTAGCGGTTTTAGGGATT
The DNA here is from genome assembly GCA_016801955.1 of Conus betulinus. Taxonomy (NCBI): domain Eukaryota; kingdom Metazoa; phylum Mollusca; class Gastropoda; order Neogastropoda; family Conidae; genus Conus; species Conus betulinus. The sequence continues at coordinate 125,679 of JADBJO010000711.1, read as the reverse complement.
CCTCATGGTAAATTACGCGGTGATAATTCACGCCAGTTTCAGGTTTAAGTTTGATTACAGACAACCACTTACTCTAGATCCCTTCACGGCTGTCGACACGTTAAGGAAGACAAATCTGAGAAAGAGCAACAGAGGGGGAAGTAGCTAACAGAGGAATTCCAGAAAGTGGAATTCAATTTATACAGAGAGAGAGAGAGAGAGAGAGAGAGAGAGAGAGAGAGAGAGAGAGAGGAGAGGAGAGGGAGAGAGAGAGAGAGAGAGAGAGAGAGAGAGAGAGAGAGAGAGAGAGAGAGAGAGAGAGAGAGAGAGAGAGAGAGAGAGACTATCAGATACTTTTTGCAAATACATTTTATTGTGGAAAGCGACAAAGCCAAAGGGAAGACGCTAACAGACTGTGTCCAGAAGCTTAAAGCGACAACATTGTTAACATAGCATTTCAAGAAGAAGGTAGGGTAACTTGTACAGAGGGAGAGCAAAAGAAAGAGGAAAATTACAAACAGAGAATTCCGGAAAGATCGGGTAATATTTAGGGAGAGTGAAAAGGGAAAAATAAAGCGACAAAAAATTTTAGGGTGATTATACACAAAAGGGGAAATGACTGACAGAGAATTTCCGTGTTGGAATACAATTTATAATGACAAACAGGGATTAAAAAAAAAACGATAAACTTATTATTAAC
>JADBJO010000711.1:92500-120000 GCA_016801955.1 Conus betulinus | reverse complement strand
TGACAAGGAATGGGACCTTGAACTCCCCTGACCTGCTTTGCGGTCCATTTCTCCGCGGCGCGCGAACGTTTTTGTCATTCGCTTTGCACGTGCGAAGCGGTATTTGTGGAATGTGCACTGTCCTTGCGGTTTCGAGAAGGGGTGGGAATGGGAGGATTGGGGGAGAGGGGTAGGGGAAAGGGAATCCCCGGCGTCACCCGGTTTGTTGACAGTTGTGTCAGGTGTGCCACAGGTTGCGCCGTCTTCAGGTAGTGGGCCATCTCCACATCCAGGATGGTACACCTGTCTGACACAGTGACAGAGGCACAGGGAAGATTTTCCTCCCCCTCTGCCACTGACTGTCTGTTGTCGCTCACCCCCAGCAATGCCGCCGGAGTTGTCATCTTCCCCAGGCAGACTGCCTGTTGGTGTCGTGTTGGTCCTGTTTTTCTCACTGTTACCACTGTCAGCGGTCGTGTCACTAGGTGTGACTGCTGAACGTGTGGCAGGGGAAGAGGTGGTGGCAGTGGTAGCAGTAGTGGGTCATACCACCTCCTCTACGGTCTGGCAGGTTGACAGCGATGTCGTCTGGTTGTCTGCTGCGGTGTCTGTAGACTCGCCGATCGGTGGTGCCGTCTGCGTAGAAAACACAGGGGTTAGGCTGACTTCTGGCATGTCCCTACCGTGATCCAGCTGGTCAGGATGGAGGCTGTCGTTCTGGCTGTCGTTCTGACGTTCAGCGGCGTCCTTCATGCTGTCTGACCTATCCCGTGTGTCATCTCTCCCCTCTTCGTTACCACTGTGTTCTCCTCTTCTTGCTTGCTGGTCTTCATCACTGCTGGCAGAAAGGGGCTGACTGAACAGCTTCACTGTACAGTTTTGTGCCAGGTACCAACACGGGGAATGGATAGTGACACTTGAGCCTGCAGAATTGTGTGCCAGGATGTTTGGTTAAGGTGTCGGGATGTTGCTCGTGGTATACGTTGTGACGATCGTCACGGAAACGATTCTGTGGTACCCCAGTCGTTGTGTCTGGGTAAAACGATTTCCGACTGCCTCCCGTCTTTCGCCGGAATTCCGAAGTCCGGGGTGATCCTTTGAGTTGTACGTGTATGTACGTGGTTGATCATGAACAAACAACCGGCCATTCTTGAAGTATGCGTTTTTCCCCTGTCGCCGATAGTAGCGTATTTCTTCTCGTTGGCGTACAGTCAGATCGGCAGATATCTTGATATTCTCTCTTCTGAGTAGGTTCTTTAAATAGCTGTCACTCAGGATGCCCATTTTGTCTGACCATCTGTGGAAACGAACGAACGACTAAAGGGCGTGGTTGAGAGGAGGACTGTTTGAAGCTTCCAACATGGTATGCTTTGTCAGACAACACTCCAGGAGTCAGAGGGTGAGAAATGGTTTAAATTTTCAACTACGATTTCCGCACTTTTCCTGTTGTTTTCAAAACCGGTTTCACGCAGACCAAGCAATTTCAAGTTGTTTTCTTTCGAATTCAACTCTAGTGTATTAATTTCTTGTTCCATTCTTTCCAGTCGTTGTAAGATACTGACCTTATCGTCCTGCATGCTGTGCATCATTTTCCTGTGATCTTCAACGATATTTTGTAAATCAGACACATCTGTGATAAGTTGATTCACACTTCTTTGAAGGCAGCCGAAGATAGCATCCATTTTGTCGCAGAGATTTGTAGAATGCAATCGGAGTTCCTCCAATATCTGCACGAACCTAGTGTCCACAACAGTATGTATGTCTTGCATCAAGTTTGTATTGCTGAAGGGGCCGGGATTCTTCTCCACGTCCATGCACATTGTCAGAATGATCGACAGGCAGTACAGCACGGACAGCGTCAAACAAGTCAGCCAGTCAGTGCACCCTTTCACGTAGCAACGCTTGAACTGTGGCGTATCTTGACTGGGCCGAAACGAAGTCGTTTTTCGGAGGGAAATTTTCATCAGAATTGGGTTAAAAAAAAATTCTTGCTCGGTGCATTTCAGCGGTGGTAGGCATACTGATTATATTGTCGTCAGATTCACTTGTGATGAATAATTAGCTAAAATACACTAATTTCCTACACAGCAGCTGAAACACGACTTCCCTGTCCAGTGAACGCGAGCTCACCGGGGGGTTTAATTCATACCGAGTGAGAGCTACAGAAAGGAGGAAATTACGAACAAATGATTTCTGGAAGTTGGCACACACAGTTCCTACTGAGAAGGAGGGAGGGATGGAGGGAGTGGGGGACAGATAGAGGAAATAACTGTCAGAGAATGACCAGAATGTGGCGATGCATATATGCAGACCCTGCAGGATACTCACGAAGAGAAATTCACACAGAGATGAATAACGAGCCAAGTAATTATATAAAGTTCGAGAGTTTTTTTTTTTTTTTTTTTTACTGGAAGATCATTAACTCTGGTCCAACATATGCATCCAATTGTATTCTCCCCCCCCCCCACCACCCCCCTTCTATGTTAATTTCATTTCATATCGTGGCTTTTTTGTGTGACTTCAGGCATACCCTCTCGGCAAAGTGGATGAGTGCTACGAAATAAAATTAAAAGAAATACTCCTTAAACCCATTCTTTAAACCATTGTTTTTTTTTTAACCCATCACATGGCATAGGAGGAAGCTGCAGCCACCTGCCAGGTGATAGAAAGGACAGTGGACGAAAATAGAAAAGGTTTTCCGAATAAACGTGAGGGGAATGTGATCTTGACGGCACATCTTCTTTATGGCTTGTTTGATGAAGACATTACAGAGCAGCAGACCAAATTTGATGGCGCTGTATCATCAGGAGTAGGGGGGGGGGGGGGGGAGAGATGTAAGCTGCTTAGTCTAGACTCATGTTTCTTGTGTGTGATAAAGATACAGGCTGAAATTCCTGCATTTACCAAAAAGAGGAACTTTAGCTTTTTTTTTTTAAAGATTGCCAAGCGTTCGTTAAGATTTCGATTTATTCACATTGGCAAAGGCAGTGTGTGATATTACAAAAGTGATACAGACTAAAGTTTTCTTCTCTGGTTCAAGGTACAGAGCAAAGTTTTTTCCTCAGGTTCAAGGCTTTAAATAGCACATGATTCTATTTGTGGACATGTGGGTCATTATCATACTTATATAAAGATCATATAGATGCAATACATTAAGAAAAACGGATAAGATTCTGCGTATTGATGGGGACGGATTGCCATTTTTTAAGCCTGCATAATACTGCTGAACTTTGATTTGAGGTAATATAATTGGGGCGTTAGGTTTTCATAAATCTTTGTTCGAAAATGGGTATGGATTCAATGGATCAATACAAATTAAAAAAAAAATGTAAATACTTTCCTGGATACTCAAGAAAAGTTGATTGAAAATCGATAACAGAACTGGATGGAAAGTTTTTGTGTCAGTTTAATTAGCATGATAGTGCCTGCCCTTTAGAGGAGGCAATGGCTTCTGCTACATATGTTCTGACGCTCCTTTCGTTTCGCTTTCCCCCATCGTTTTTCACTCTTAGCCTCTTCTCCACTTCCTATCCTTGACAAGGCTTCTTTTGCCTCTTTCTTCCTGTGTGCGTGTCCCCCTATATTTTCCTTCAGCCCTGATGTCAGCTAACAGCCCTTTCAGTCGCCTCCTCATAGCAGGTTCTGTCTGGCACTCTAGACAAAGGGAACACTAACCGTAGCGTGCGAAATAATGGAATGGACAGGAAAGTAAAACACGGACGGTTTCTGATCAAGCATGCGGGGAAATATCTCTGAGACCGCGTCTTCTTTGATATCATCTGGAAAGCCATTACAAATCGACAGACCAAAACAGATGATATTATCCCTCTCAGAGTCAATTTGGGGCAGCTTCATCACAGTTTGCTAAATTTTTCATCTAAACGTTCCGACAAAAGATTTGATGACAATGAACTACGCTCGTGTGGTTGGCTTCAAATGGGTTGAAAATCCTCTTTGTCCGCTCAGCTGTCCCTATATTACCTTTAGGCTACAATCGTGCCATGAAGAAGGTCAGCCTTGTCCATGGTGACTCTCAGTGGTATACTATGTCGATGGGAAGAACTTCTCAGAAGTTCTAAATTGGACTGGAACGACTACTGAAGTGTGCTGACTGCAGGATGGATAGGGGTAGGGGTAGGGATGGTGGGCGTTTTGAAGTGGTCTGGCGATTGTTAAGAAGCTAGGATAACTTTTAAAGGAATAGTGTGGCATCAAAGTTTACATTGAATATGATACTTGCTGGTCATGTTTTCTCGTGTAATATCTCTCTGTTCCCCCTTTCTCTGTCTATCGATGTGTCTGTGTGGTCTGTCTGTCTGTCTTTCTGCCTGTCTGCCGCTCTCTCTCTCTCTTTCTCTGTGTGTGTGTGTGTGTGTGTGTGTGTGTGTGTGTGTGTGTGTGTGTGCGCGCACAAACACACACACACACACACACACACACACACACACACACACACACACACACACACACACACACACAGCCATCACACACCATTACACACACATACACACACACACACACACACACACACACACACACACACACACACACACAGAGAGAGAGAGAGAGACAGACAGACAGACAGACAGACAGACAGACAGACAGACAGACGGTGGCAGACAGGCACACACGTACGCACGCACGCACGCATACACACGCACACACATGGAGGACATTAAATTGTTGAGATAAAATAACATATCAAGATGTAAAGTAACCATTCCCAAAATGCACAAAAAGAACGAACTCAAAGCATGCATCCAGGACTGGAAAAAAAAGCACAGATAGTGGATAAATGTACATAATTTTAATGGATGTGGTAAAAGTGATGCAGCTTGTGTGGTAGTTTGTGTAGTACCGAAATAGGCATGTTCTAGTCCTCTCTTAAACGCTGCCTTTGATTCGATATGATGAATCGTTTTTTGTTCGTGAGCACTGAAAGAAAGGCACGTTCTCCAGATACGTTTTGAGCGGGTCTCTGGGATGCACACAGCGAGATGACCTTTGATTGAACGGAGATTTTCTGGATGGTGAATAGGCAGACAGCAGACTGGAAATGTAAGTGGAGAAGACTCTGAGGAGAAACTGTGGGGAAAAATAGAGGGATAGCCTGTATTGGATGCGTGTAAAACTGTTACAGATATCATGAAATCCCCACCAACCCCCCCCCCACTCGTCTAAATTTTTCAGCTGCTTGACAGACCTAACCAGCTAAAAACAAAGCTTTATTGTGCATCCTGCAAATATTTGAAATGCTTCTTAACAATCCCTCTCATTATACCCTAAACTTTGCATGCTCAGTCTCAAGCAGTTTTTTTTTTCAGTACGGAGCTGGGCTGTGGTGTTTGAAAAGTCTGTTGTGCACACAGCAAAAGTAGGCATACATGTGTTTTCTTACAGAAATGTTTTAGTTCATGTTACAATATTACACGATCCTATTTGTAAACACGCGGATCATTATCCTACTGACATACAGTCACATACATACGACGTGGAAAAAAAAAACTGACATAACATCATGTTTGTGAATGGACACAGGCGGCCATATTGAGCATGCCAAATGTCATAGGGATTTGAATTGCAAAGCAATAGAATTTGGATGTTAAGTTTTCCTATCTTTTTTCATCTAAAATGGGTATGGATTGTAATGGATGCATGATCATGTTGAACGTGCAAACGTTTTCATCGAACTTCAAGAAAGATTGACTGGAAACAGTTTGCAGAATTCAATGGAGCACAGTATGATTGACATGTTATGCATCCCATGTTTTGTTTAAGTATTTATTTATTGATTTAAACTCCAAGCTATCATCGCTGTCAAAGTTATTTCTTAAGGTGAATCACGTGTCAGCAATTCACGTCAGTTACCAGTTTCAAATTTCGTTACAGGCAAACTGAGTATACTGGACCATATCAGGGTGTTCAGACACAAAGAAAGACAAACCCTATTACGACAACATGATGCCTGGTCGGCTCAGTCGGTTAGGGCACCGAATTTGCCGTCAGGTGGTGCTACGGGTTCGAATCTCACTGGCACATGGCCATTTTGGCCCCCATCTTAAGGCGTGGTTGTTTTGATAGTGTTGTGCAGTGTTAACACCCCACCCCACCCACCCCCACCCGCCACCCCCACTCCCATGCCTTTCATTTCCCCAGTTCTCCTGTCGGACCGAAGGTGGGTGTTGGCGTTAAAAAAAAAACAACCTTAATGAAATCACCAAACATGGAACAATGAACGAGGACAGCAACATACGTGTGTTGTCGCGAACTACCACTTCTGACACGATGGCTGAACTTTTGACGCCATTAAGTGAGATAAAACTAAGCCGAGCTAAGTGTGCCATCCATTCTCATTAATGTCTAACCCTTGAAAAAGAACTTGTGGGGGAAAAACTGACAGAAAAACATAAAGGTGTCACTCTAACCACGCGTAAAAATACGTATACACACATACCTTTCTCTAGCAGAATTTACCGTCTTTCAGTGGCCAGATAAAAAAGGAAAAAATCTGATCTGTTAGAGAGAGAGAGAGAGAGAGAGAGAGAGAGAGAGAGAGAGAGAGAGAGAGAGAGAGAGGGAGGGGTGGTCGGGGGCGGGAGCAGAGACTGTGAGAAAGAGAGCTACTGGAAGGGAACATCACAAACGCAGAGTATCAAGAAGGCTGGATGCTATTCATATTGAGAGAGAGAGAGAGAGAGAGAGAGAGAGAGAGAGAGAGAGAGAGAGAGAGGGGGGGGGGGGGAGGGAGATCATAAACAGAGAATCTATAGAAGTCAGAACACAATTTATTCTCTTGAGAGAGAGAGAGAGAGAGAGAGAGAGAGAGAGAGAGAGAGAGAGAAAGAGAGAGAGAGGAGAGAGAGAGAGAGATGATGAGGGAGGGAGGGAGAGAGGGAAGCAGGAAAATTGCCGAGAGGAGAGAATTTTCAGAAAGTGGGATACAGATTCTACTGGCAGACCCTGTAGCATATCCCTGGGAAGAGATTCACACCAGAGGCAACAAACATGTAAAGTAATTATGTACAATTAGAGTGTTTTTTGGCTAGAAGATCATTGACTCTGGTCAAACATATGTGTTCAACTGTATTCTTTGTCCCCTCTTCTATTTTGTTTTATATTTCATTTATCATCGTGGCTTTTTAAGTTTTTGAAACTATAGGCAAACCGTATGACGATGAAATTGCGTCATTCTTGCAAGGTGGTTGACTGCTATAAAATAAAGCAAAAATCTGCTACACAGTTCTTTGAGCCATCGTTTCCCTCTTTTTTTTTTAATCCCGTCATTCAAGACATGCGCAGCCGGAGCCACGTGCAAGCTGATACAAAGGACAGTAAACGAAAATAGGAAAGGCTCCCAGTTAAACGTGAGGGGAATTGGATCTTGAGAGCGCGTCTTCTGTAAACCTGGTTTGATAAAGATATTATAGAGCAGCAAACCAACATTGATGATGTTATATCTCCTGGAAGATAATTTAGATTACTTTTGTCTAGGCTTAGGTGGGTTTTTTTTCTCTAAAGGTTAAGGCTTAAATATCTGCCTTACAAGAAGAACAATTTTGTTTGTCTTGGTGGCCAGGCGTTGACTGAGATTTCAATTCATTTCATATCTGGCAAAGCAGTGTGTGATATTACAATGGTAATACAGAACAAAGTTTCTTCCTCAGATTTAGGTTAAAGTCGCATTGTTTAATGCCTTAGGAGAAACAACTTTTAGATGTTCATAGTAATAAGGAACGGCATTATAGGGTGTGTATTTGATTCCTCTCCATCTGCTGCTTTAAGCGTCTCTGTACAGAATCAAGTACTAGTCTACTGTTTGGTTTTTAAGCCGTACAAATTAACTCCCGTATGCATTTCGAATTCAAACTATCGACTTTGCTACCGAGTGCTCTAATCACCTGGATGTGAGCTCCTTTACTCAGACGAATCCCAAACTAGTCAGGCAAAGTTAGGACTTATTGTAAATCTTCAAGAAGCCAGAATTCGTGCGATGAAGATGTCTGGTCTTGTCCTCTGTGAATTATGACGGTATATGGTGTTGACGGGAAGAGGAATTTCTTAAATTGGACTGGGATGACTACTGAAGTGTGCTTACTTCAGGAAGGATGGGGGGGGGGGGGGGGGGGGGGGGGGTGTGTGGGAGGGGATGAAGGGCGTTTTGAACTGGCCTGCCGCTTTTTAAGGAGCTAGGGGAAAGTTTGAAGGCTTACTCTGACAGCAAATATGACAATGAATATGTTTACTTCTGTAAAATCTGTCTCTTCCTAATGTCTGCCTGTCAGTATCCCTCTCTCTCTCTCTCTCTCTCTCTCTCTCTCTCTCTCTCTCTCTCTCTCTCTCTCTCTCTCTCTCTGCGTGCGCTTGCGTGCTTGCGCGCGCGCGCGTGTGTGTGTGTGTGTGTGTGTGTGTGTGTGTGTGTGTGTGTGTGTGTGTGTGTGTGTGTGTGTGTGTGTGTGGCCATATTACGCCTGCGACCACGAAGGAAATATTCGCTGGAAGCGCATGAAACGGTTTGGGGGTATAAATGAAGGAAGTAAACCCGTCTCTGTACAAAACTGTTCAGGGTTTAAATGAAGGAATGAAACCCGTCTGGGAAATCGAGGAGCTGTCGGCCCACGCCTTATGCAGTGGTGCCCTGTAGTCGTAAAGCAATAGGCCACAGGTGAGGATAAATAGCAGGGGCAGTGCTGCTTGAGGGGGGTGGGATGAGAGCAGGAAATCAATGTGCAGGACAAGCAGGTCATGGCAAAAAACATTCACAAAAAATGCCACATGATCCTAATTGTGGACATACAAGTCATTATCCGACTGATGTAAGGTAATATACATATGATGTGATTAAATCTGATGAAAGATTATGTATATGGATGGGGACAAACTGCCATGTTAAGTAAACAATGTTATTGGGCCTTAAACTGAGAAGTGATAGAATATGGGCATTAAGTATTCGTTTTTTTTTTTTTTTTTTTTTTTTTTGAAATTCGAAAATGGGTATGAATTTGAATAGATTAATAAAAAAAAAAAAAATTGAACATGTAAAAAAAAAAGTTATAGAATTTCAGCACAAGTTGATTGGTGCAAGACTGCAGAATTAGCTGGGAAAAGCTTTTTGATTTCCGTTTGACTGAGATGTTCTACATCCCCTTGCAAAGTGGACATGATCTATACTCAACGAACAGCCAAGTTTTCTATAGAACTTCAACAAAGGTTGACGGGTCACAGCTTGCAGACTTAGTGGAAAGCTTTTTGGTTTCAACTTGACTGAGATGTTATTATATCCCCTTTAACAGCAGACTTGGTCTCTATCAAGAAAGATCCGACACTATTCCGGACATTTTTTTTTTCTTCTCACCATCCTTTCTCTGTCTTTGTGTTTTCCTTATTTCCTGTCCCTGGAAAAGCCCCTTTTACCAGTTCTTTGCACTCTTCTCTTCTCTCTTCCATGTTATTGTCAGCCACGACCTCCGTGAACAGCCCTTTCAGTCTCCTCCTCATTGCTGGCTTTGTCCGGAACTCCAGACAGGGGGACACTAAGCGTGGCGTGTGAGCTAGCAGAAGGGACAGGGAGAGGAAATAATGATGGTTTCTGATCGGGCGTGAGAAGAATGAGATCCTGAGAGCGTGTCTTTTTTCATGTCATCTAGGAAGTCTTGACGGAGCACCATACCAAAAGAAATGTCATTATCCCTCACAGAATCAATTTGGGAAGGCTTCATTACAATGTTTTTTTTTTTTTTAAAGTCTTTCATAAAGCGTTTGGTTAAGGAACTGATAGCTGTGAGTTACTCCCGTACCGTGTGATTTGATTTTTGTGGCCTCAAAACTTTGTCCATTCAACTGTCGTTATTGCCGTTAGGCAATGGGGTTTTGATCCTCTTAAGCCTTCACATTTTTTTCCACTCATGAAAGAAATCTGTAGTGGTTAAAAACGCTTATTATAAGTTGGTGGTTAACGTTGGCTGCTTTAATTGTTATCAACTTTTACTGTGTTTTTAGGTGTTAGATTTCCACTGGACAAAGAGGTTCCTTAGAATGTGTCTTTAGAAATGTATCAAAGCACACATGCCAAGGAAGAAATGTCAACGACCACATATTACACTGCCAACCATACAACTGGAAAGCCTTGTACTATTTGAGAGCAGGCTGGCTGTGCCTAGACGTGTCTGAAATCTAGACATTGTAATAACTTCTTGCCGTGTAAAAACGCGTTGCGTAATTGTTCTGACTTTCAGAGGGGCTGGAAAGGATGGCGCGTGTGGATGGAAGAAAAGGTGGAATGTGGAAGAGGTAGGGGGGATTTTCGAATTCCAAGCTTTCACGGCTGTGATAGGGATTTCTTAACATGAATCGCGTGTCAACAATTCAGGCCAATGATCAGTTTTAAGTTGAATTACAGGCCAGTCACCCGCACTGGTTCCTTGCAGGGAGGTCGACATACAAAGAAAGACAAACTGTGTCACGACAACACATGGTTAGCTGGGTTGGTCAGGGCACCGGGTCTGCTGCGTGCTGCAACGGGTTCCAGTCTCCTGCACCCTGACCTTTTCCCCTCCCATCTTAACACGCGATTGTTCTGGAGATACGTGTGTAGTGTTGAACTCTCTTCCTTATTCCCACACCTCTGGAATTGTTTCCCCTGCTCTTACATCGCTGTAGATGAGTGTGGATACTAAACATTAATGAAATTATCTTACACGAAAAAAAAAAAAAAAAAAAAAACAGAATGAACAAGGACAGTAACATCCATATGTTATCACTCACTACAACTTACAATGTGATGGCTGTACTTTTCATAAGATCTATGTAGATGTCCGCCTGCTGTCTGCGCCTGCCTCCTCACTTTGCAATTAAATCAGATACAACTGAGTCACGCTAAGGGCTCCGGCCATTCCCCTTAATGTCTAACCCTTGAAAAAGAACTTGTGGGGGGATAGCACACAGAGAAAAAAACATAAAGCTGTCACACTGGTAATAGGCAGAAAAGAAAATATAGCCCCCCCCCCCCCCCCCCCCATCCCCCTGCAGACTGCACAGCTCTTTTTCACTCTTGGCAGAATTTGCTATCTTTCTACCCTGTGGGCATTTTAAGAAGATCATAGAAATCTGATATGCGATAACTAGGGGGGGGGGGGGGGGGGGGGGGGGGGGGAGAGAGAGAGAGAGAGAGAGAGAGAGAGAGAGAGAGAGAGAGAGAGAGAGAGAGAGAACTTCAACAAAGGCTGACTGGCGAAAGACTGCAGAATTTGGTGGAAAAGCTTTTGATTTCAGTTGGACTTAGATGCTGTTTCCATCCTCTTTAAAAGTAGAAATGGCATCTATTCAATAAAGATCCGACACTACCTCCTTTTTTCCTCACCATCCTTTCTCTGTCTCTGTGTTTTCCTTATTTCATGTCCCTATCAAAGCTCCTTTTACCACTTATTTCCACTCTCCTCTTCTTCCTTCCATATTATTGTCAGCCACGACGTCAGTGAACAGCCCTTTCAGTCTCCTCCTCGTTGCTGGTTTTGTCTGGCACTCCCAGACAGGGACACACTGAGCGTGGCGTGTGAGCTAACAGAAGAGCCGGGGATGACAAATAATAATGGTGGTTCCAGATCAGGCGTGGGGAGAAAGAGATGCTGGGAACGTGTCATTTTCCATGTCATCTGGGAAGTCTTGACGGAGCGAGAGACCAAAAAAAAATGTTATTATCCCTCCAAGAATCAATTTGGGGAGGCTTCATTACAATGTTTTTTTTTTAAGCTCTTCATCAGCGCGTTTGGCCACGGAACTGATAGCTGTCAGTTACTGCCGTGTGGTTGGGTTTTTGTGGCCTGAAACCTCTGTCTACTCAACTGTCATTATTGCCGTTAGGCAATGGGGTTGTGATCCTCTTGAACCTTCATGTTTTTTTTTTTCCACTCATGGAAGAAATCTGTAATGGTTAAAAAAAAAAAAACTTATCATAAGTTGGTGGCTGACGTTGGCTGCTTAATTGCTATCAACTTTTTATTGTGTTTAAAAACGCAGTAAAAGTTGACAGCAATTAAGCACCTAAAGATGTTACATTTTTACTGGATAACTTACCTTTTTTCAACTTCTGATAGGTTCTTAAGAATGCCTTTAGAAATGTATCAAAGCACACATGCCAAGGAGGCCATGTCAAAGATCACATGTATACCACCTACCAAGCAACTAGAAAGCTTGGTATTATTTGAGAGCAGGTTGTCTATGTCTAGACGTGTCCGAAATCTAGACAGTGTAGTAAACGTCTTGACATATAAAAGCGTGTTGCGTGACTGTTCTGACTTTCAAAGGGAGTGGAAGGGATGGGGGGTGGGTGGGTGGAGGAAAGGGTGGAATGTGGAAGGGGGGTGGACGCTTTCAGGGCTGTGACAAGGATGTTCTTTTTTAAAGAGGAATCGCGTGTCAACAATTCAGGCCAATGATCAGTTTTAAGTTGAATTACAGGCCAGCCAGCCACACTGGTTCCTTGCAGGGAGGTCGACATACCAAGAAAGACAAACTGTGTCACGATAACATGATGCAGGGTTAGCTCGCTTGATCAGGGCACCGAGTTGGATGTCAGATGCCGCGGGTTCCAATCTCTGGCACCTGGCATAAAAACATGACCTTTTTCCCCTCGCATCTTCGCAAATTATTGTTCTGGTGGTATGGTGTGGTGTTAAACTCCCCTCCTTTCCCCCCACCCTCCTGGGTTGGTATTACCTGTGTAATATGTCGCTGTAGATGAGGTTGGATACTAAACGTTCATGAAATTATCCAACGCGAAAAAAAAATGTACAAGAACAGCAACATTTATGTATTAACACTCATTACAACTTGTAACTTTTTTTTTTATATATATTAAGTAAGATAAAAGTAACCCGTGCTAAGGGCTCCAGCCTTTTCCCCTTAACGTTTAAGAATTTGTGTGTGTGTGTGTGTGTGTGTGTGTGGGGGGGGGGGGGGGGGAAGGGGGGGGGGGGGGGGGGGGGGGAGAGCAAAAAAAACACAAAGGTGTCACACGAGTAATACGCATGACACACACATAGACACATACCCCTGCAGAAAGCACAGATTTTTCACTCTTAGCAGAATTTACCGTTTTGCTATCCTGTGGGCAGTTCAGTAGAGAATAAAAATCTGACATGTTATAAACAGGACAGAGAGCGAAGAGATGCCCCAAAGCATTTTCAGGACAGAAAAAGCAAGTGGATCCTAAACGCAGGAAAAAGGGGGAGACAGAGAGGGTGATGAAGCAAAGCAGAGAGTTTCAGGGAGAAAAGAGCTACAGAAAAAAAGGAATGCTACCAACGACAATTTTGCAGCGAGTGGGATACAATTTATATTGACGGAGAGGCAAACGATGGGATAACTACCAGCAGATGAATTCGAGACTGGGGGATACAATTTATACTGAGAGAGAGAGAGAGAGAGAGAGAGAGAGAGAGAGAGAGAGAGACAGAGACAGAGACAGAGAGAGAGAGAGAGAGATTACAAACAGAGAATTTCTACAAGTTGGGAGGACACAAGCTATCCTGAAAGAGATGGACAGACTGACTGAGGGAATTACTGACAGAAAATTTCCAGAAGGTGGGGAGACAGTTTACATTAGCTGACTCTGCAGCATACGCACGAAAGAGAAACTCACACCAGAAACAACAAAACATGTCAACAATTATGTACAATTTGAGTGTCTCCGCTGGAAGACCATTTTAAACTCTGGTCCAACATGCGCATACAACTGTTATTATTTTCCCCTCTTCTATCCTTTTCATTCGTTTATAAACCTGGCTTTTTTTCACGTTTTTGTTGCTATAGGCAGACCATATGACGATGACACTGTCTTATTTCAACTAGGCTGCAACGTTCATCCCTCCTCCTCCCCCCCCCCCCCCTCTCTCTCTCTCTCTCTCTCTCTCTCTCAGTGCCATCACTTGAGACAGGGCCAAAAAAAAAATGGGAGCCAGGCAAAAGGTGACAGAAAGGCCAACGGATGAAAATAGGAAAGGTTCCTAATTAAACGTGAACGGAATCGGATCTTGAGAGCGCGTCGTCAGTAAATCTAGTTTGATGGAGACATTAAACATCCGCAAGTCCAAAATGATGGTATTGTATCTCCTGTGTGGTGATTATGGTGGTAGTGGCGAAAGTGTCTTCAGTAAGTCTGGTTTGATGAAGACATCAAACAGCAGCAGACCAAAATTAATGGTGTTTTATCTCCTGTGTGGTATTGGTGGTAGTTGTGGTGGTGGCGGTGGTGGTGGGTGGTAGTAATTTAAAGTGCTTAGTCTAGGCTTTTTTTCTTTTTTTTGGCATAAAGATTAAAAATAATATTTTTCTGCCCTTTACCAGAAGAGGAACTGAAGCTTGTTCTTGTATTCTCAAAAACCAAACGTTTGTTAAGATTATAGTTTAATAGTAGTATGTTAAATTACAAAAGTGATACAGTTCAAAGTTTCTTTCTCGGGGGTTCAAGGTGAAAGTCAATGGGCATAAAAGCAGTAAGTTATAAGATCTCTCTCTCTCTCTCTCTCTCTCTCTCTCTCTCTCTCTCTCTCTCTCTGTGTCTGTCTCTCGCTCTCTCTCTCTGTGGATGCGTGCGTGCACGTGTGCAGGTGTGCAAGTGCGCGTGAATATGTGAGTGTGTGCATGTGCATGCGTGTGTGTGCGCGCATCTATTTGTCTGTCTGTGTGTGTGTCTCTTTCCCTGTCTGTCTATCTGTCTGTCTGTATATATATATATATATATATATATATATATATATATATATATATATATATATGTGTGTGTGTGTGTGTGTGTATATATATATATATATATATATATATATATATATATATATGTGTGTGTGTGTGGTGTGTGTGTGTGTGTGTGTGTGTGTGTGTGTGTGTGTGTGAAACTGAGTGTGTACGCATAAGTGTGTATGTGTCTGTATGTGTGTGTGCGTGCGCGCATGTGCGCGCGCGTGTGTCTATATGTATGTGTATGTGTGTGCAAGAGAGTGAATGAGAGTGAGTGAGTGAGTGAGTGAGTGTGTGTGTGTGTGTGTGTGTGTGTGTGGTGTGTGTGTGTGTGTGTGTGTGTGTGTGTGTGCATTATTGTACACAGGTAGATAGATAGAGACAGACAGACAGACAAACAGACATACAGACAGACAGAGGGAGAGAGAGGGGAGAGGAGACCAATGACACTCCAAGGGACAGAATCAGTACACACTGCCGACAGAACCTCTGCGCGCTTGTACCCGTGGGCCATAAACTTCCCCACCAATGGCCTGGCCATGTCCTTCAGTCCAAGACCAAGACCATCCTGAACGATGATGCTGCCAAACCAGGGTGGACGTCCCAAAGGCTCACTGTCTCCTGAAGGCCGAGGATGGACAACATGAAGGACTGGAGTGGTGATCTCTAGCCTGCTGCACATGACTAAAGGCCACTCTTCATTGAACGAACCCAGGTTCGCGGATCTAGTTCGCCAAGTTACGACGGACCATAGTTTCTCTCTTGACTGAAGACCACTACGATCTGGTTGGCAGAGTTGCGATGAGTTAGGAGCTGATTCTTAATGGAAGTTCGAACGTTGTTTTCTAAAGGGAAGAAACACAGCTGGTGCACTGATGCTCGACTGTGGCATGTAGTATTCGGCTTACTGAACTCGGAACTGTTTTGAATTGTCTGTGAAGTCGAGTTTACCCATCGCTCTGTCCAATGTTTGATTAAAAGCTCGACTTACCGAATGTGTTTTTACGAATCCAGAATGGAAATTTAGGTCAACCCACCACAAGCTGATTTCAGTTATCGGAGGGCTGACCAAAACTGATTTCCATCATACGTGAGCTTTCATGGGATTACTTCCCTTTGCGCGAACCCAAGCAGTTTGCAGGACATGTTGAACAATACTTTTTCTTTTTTTTTTTTTTAAATCTCGTTTAGCGTAACTTACAATCCTCACCGACCTTGGTTGCAAACCAAAAGATCGGGCAATTAGGATCAAAGATATGACCGCCGAGGTTAAGAACTAGACGAGTTTCCGATCAAAAAAAAAAATCATTCAATTAAGTACAGCCTTAAGTACAGAGGGTTGTGAGGTTCCTTGACTCTCCATTGGCCAGTCATTGCAGCCTGAGCTACTGTCATACGCTAATGGTGATGAAAGCATAACCCGTCTGACTGTGAAGAAAAAACGTTCACCGGAACCGTATAACTCTGTTCAGAATATCAGTCAGGGAATATCATCAGTTCGGGAAATCAAGAAGTCTGGCTACATGGAATGCACGGGTGTCACGTATACTCTTGAAACAGGAGGTCAGACAAGATGGGATGTATAGTGGGGTGGTGTAGGGAGATTAGAGGTGAAATCTATGCGCAGGATATGGAGAAAAAAAAACAACACAGATTATGGTGATAGAGCAATGTTGGATCCTCCACATCCAGTAAATAAGACTATTACTTTTAAGACACAACATGCAAATACTCACTTAAATGTGAAAAAAAAAAAAAAACAAACAACACTCCAAATCATGAGAAACAGTTAAGCCCAAAGAGTCAAATAACATAAAAAAAAATCGTGCATCATAAGCACGCAAAACATCAATACGTTCAAATGAAATAAAACATCAATATTTGAATTACCTGATTCAAAACGGACTACGAGAGAGAGAGAGAGAGAGAGAGAGAGAGAGAGAGAGAGAGAGAGAGAGAGAGACAGACAGACAGACAGACAGACAGAGGGGGACACACACACACACACACACACACACACACACACACACATACAGAGAGAGAGAGAGAGAGAGAGAGAGAGAGAGGAGAGAGGAGAGAGAGGAGAGAGAGAGAGAGAGAGAGAGACGACATAAAGCATCTATTCAAAACTGGAATAAAAGCACCAAGAACAGTGTATGAATGTCAGTGAGTGATGATATAGATACCCATGCATTAATAAACGAAGCAAAAGCAACGAGGCTGACGAGTTTATTTCATTTGTGTAACTCTGACACAGATACGCTTTGAACGCTTTCTTAAATGCAGCATTTGACTTGCTTGCTATGGCGCGAACAGTCTTTGATAGTGAGTTCCATTGTCTTGCAGCAGTGAATGAAAATGGATGTTCTCAGCATATCTTTGAGCGGGTCTTAGGAATGCAGACAGTAAGGTGATCTGTGAACGAACGGAGAGGTCGAGATGATGAGTAGGCAGGCAGAAAATTTGAAATGTAAAGCGGAGAAGACTCTGCGACGAAAATTCTGACAGCAGACGAATAGCTTGTTTCAAATGCACCTAAACTGTTAAAGTTATCGTGGGATTTCTTTTACTGTTCGTTTTTGGTTTTTCAGCTACCTGGAGGAATAGAACCGCAGACCATGTTTTTACAGGTGTCGGGCAAAATTTTTACATGCTTAGTGATGATTCTTGAATATAATTCTTAAAACTTGTTGAAGCTCACATTTAACCGATTCCTCAGTACATTGCTGAGATGTGGTGTTTGGAAAAATCTGTTGTTCGGAAAGGAAATTACACATACATACATCACTCCACAGACATCGTTTGGAAATAATGTTAAAATACCGCACGATCCTGTTTGTGGACACTCAGATCATTATTTTACAAAGTGGTATAGACACAGTACATTAATTTTTTGCGTATGGATTTGGACGGATTGCCACCTAAAGCCTACAGGATGTTGCTGGGCTTTGATTTGGGGGCAATAGAATTTGGGCTTTAGATTTTCATAATTTCATGAATGGGCATGGATTGTAATGGAAAAATCAAAATGTTAAAAATGTAAATGTTTCTTAGAGCTCTGACAAAGTTTAAATGATGATCGATCGCAGAACTGAACGGAAAAACTTTTGGTTTCAGTTTGATATGTTTTCCGATACTATTTCCGTTTCTTTTCTTCCATCTTTTCTCTGTCTTTTTCTTATTTCCTGTAGTTGACAAAGCCTCTTTTACCTCTCTCTTCCTCGCTGCTTTCTTCTTCTTCTTTTCTGTATTTCTTTAAGCAACGATGTCAGCGAACAGCCCTCCCAGTCGCCTCCCCACAGCAGGTGTTGTCTGGCAAGCCACACAAGGGGAGACAAAGTGTGGCATGAGAAGCAATGGAAGGTAGAGGGAAGGAAAAAATGAGGAGGGCTTCAGATCAAGCCTTAGGGGAAAATATATTCAGACACGTGTCTTCTTCAGTGTCATCTAGGAAAACATGACGAAACAACCGACCAAGAGTAGATGATATCATCCCCGTCAGAGTCACTTTGAGGCAACTTCATGACATTTTTGTTTATCCTTCGATTAAACGTTCGGCTACAAAGTTGATGATGGTGAGCTACGCTCGTGTGGTTGAGCGTTTAGGGTCTAAAATCTCTATTTGTCCACTCAACCGTCTCTATTGCCATTAGGCTTTGGACTTTTGATCCTTTCAACCTTTATATATATATACATTTTTTTTTTTTTCACTTATGACTATAATAGTTTAAAAAAAAAAACCCTTACAATGACAATTAGCTTTGGCTTCTTATTACATAAAGTTTAAGGGTGTTTGAGTGCTGTAAGTTTAGGGATTATTCGATAAATTGTCTTTTTCTCTACTTCTGGAAGGTTCCTAAGAATGTCTCGTCAGAAATGAAGCAAACCACTTGCTAATTTCGTTCACCACGGGAAGGAATGTCAAATATCATATGTGCTCTACTTAACACGTTAATGGGATGACCCAAGTATTATCTCCTCAAGAGTAGGCTGCCTCAGTGTCTTGACCTGTCTGAAATCTAGAAAAAGTAGTAGTACCTCTTGACGTATATAAAAATGTTGTGTGGCTTTTTTTTTTTTTTTTTTTTTTTTTTTTTGGGGGGGGGGGGAGGGGAAAGGGAGGTGGCGGAGTGGAGGGGGTGGGGGGGGGGGGAAGAAAAGATAGGGGGTTGAGGGGGGTAGAAGCAGCTTTATGTTTAAAGATTTCATCGCTGTCTTATGGGTTTATTAAGGTGAATTACTTGCTGGCAATTCAGGTCAAGCATCAGTTTTGAGCTACAGGCCAGCCAACCAAATGAATCCTTACAGGGCAGTCGACATAAAACAAAACAGACAAATCCAGTCACCAACAGCTGCCGTGGCGAAGTGGTTAGCGTCACGACGTCCCGGCTGGAGGTCACAGGTGCGTTCACAATCAGACCCATTTATTTGTGAGATTTTTTCTGCCCCGACCGGCTCCTATCTAAGACTGAGTTTGCTGTAGGCGCAACTAAAAAGACCTGGACCACACACAGGAATTTCATCCACTTAATGGAGGCGTCTATGAGAGTGTTTGCTCAAGTTTCCAGACCAACCCTGCAGGCTTCTCTCAAATCTGGCTGACGCTGGCAAACATTGTGAAAGTAAGCGTATAGTACACAGCCCTGTTATGCGTTCTCAGACCCAAAAAGGAAATCCGCAACATCATCTTCGTTATCATCATCCTCAACAATCAGCATTAAAAAAAAAAGTCTCAAATTCTGTTTGCCATTCATACTCTACTTAGTTTCGACTGCCTTTCAAGGTCTATGGCCCTGGTTTTTTACTCTCTGTCGGGGTCGCCGGCATCAGCAGCAAATTCACGGGGACTGTCGTTGGACGGACGTGGTGGCGCTCCCCGGAGAAGAACTTACTCACGCTGGCTGCACGACAAAGCAAGTATCGCCTTCACTGTGTGGGGCTTAATAGGTGGAGTCCTGTTCATCAGGAGTGACACCAGGCACCACTAAGCATCACCAAAGTAACTCGGCAGCAGCGCCGTGTCTCTCTTCTTGCGGGTTGCCTCATGACGACTTGACGTTGACTGCTCTATATGGATTGCCGGTTTCGGGGGTGTAGCGCGCAATGGGCCGAGCTGTGGTTGTGGACGAGGGATCGGAATGAGCGGCTTGGATGCACTGCCACTGGCTGACTGCTGTGAAATAAAAAGAAAAACCTTAATCCCAGTTCTTTGAGCCATCGTTGTCTGTTTTTCTTTTAAATCGAATAATCCGACACAGGGGGTAGCGGGAGCTATGTGCAAGGTTAGTGGACGAAAATAGCAATGGTTTTCTATTGAATTTAACGTGAAGTGGGTCTGGAGAGCGTATTTTCTGTCAGCTCCTTTGCCGAAGACATCATCATCAAGCACCAAACCAAAATCGATGGTGTTATATCTCCCGGAGGTTAATCTTAAGTCTTGGTCTAGGCCTATTTTTTTCCATTAAAACTAAAGCTTAACTTTTCTTTTTCCTAGAAGAGGAGCTTTAGTGTTTTCTTCTCTATGATTCTCGGTAGTCATGCGTTTGTTAAGATTTCCATTGATCTACATTCGCCGTAGTAATATGTGATACAGAATGAAAGTTTCTTTCTCAGATTTAAAGTCACATAAGCTATTAATGTCCATAGGAACAGTGAACTTCTGCAGATCATATCAATTAAGGCACAGCGTTCCGGAAGATGAAGCTCAGACCTCTTCTTTCACCACTTTAATCTCTCCCGAACAGGATCAGGTACCGAATTACTCCTGAGGAGAATGAGAGTGTTTTTTAACCGTACCAATTAAACCTCATGAGAGGTTCGAACTCAGGACAATCAGCTTTGCCACCCAACACTTTAGCCACTTGCATGTAAGCCTCTCCTTTCAGACAGCATCCAAACTAGTTAGACAAAGTTTGGATTTGTTCTGAATCTTCTTGAAGCCAGAATTCGTGCAATGAAGACGGCCACTTTTGTCCTCTGTGAATCTCATTTGATACACGACGCCGGCAGGAGGAACTTTGGGGAATTCTTCAATTGGACGGGAATGACTGCTGGAGTGTGCTGACTGCAGGAGGAGTAGGGGGAGGGAACGGCTGGTGGGTGGACGAACGTGGTCTGCAGCTTGTACAGGAAGCTAGGGACAAAGTCTGAAGGATAACCGTGACGTCAAATAGGACGTCGAAAATGGTACCTGATGGTGACGTTAACTTGTGTGGTATCTCTCCCGCCCTTGTTTATTTGGCTGTCTTCACCACCCGTTCCTCTGTCTGTCTGTCTGTCTGTCTGTCTGTCTGTCTGTCTGTCTGTCTGTCTGTCTCTCTCTCTCTCTCTCTCTCTCTCTCTCTCTCTCTCTCTCTCTCTCTCTCTCTCTCTCTCTCGCGCGTGAACGTCCGTACGCGCGTGAACGTGTGTGTGTGTGTGTGTGTGTGTGTGTGTGTGTGTGTGTGTGTGTGTGTGTGTGTGTGTGAGAGAGAGAGAGAGAGAGAGAGAGTGTGTGTGTGTGCGCGCGCGCGCGCGCGCGCGCGCGTGTGTGTGTGTGTGTGTGTGTGTGTGTGTGTGTGTGTGTGAGTATACGCGCTTGCGCGTCTGTCTGTCTGTCTGTCTGTCTGTCTGTCTCTCTCTCTCTCTCTCTCTCTCTCTCTCTCTCTCTCTCTCTCTCTCTCCTCTCCCCCCCTCTCTCTCTCTCTCTCTCGCATTCTCGATAATCCGATGGACGATTTGCTCGTAAGTCCACCCCCCACCCTGGAATTTATTCATTGATTCCACATAACTCAACACAGGCGGAAGGTGTTCCTCACACATCCAAAATTATTCCGTTGTTATTCATTTTTAAAGATGTATAAAGTAAGCTGCCCTTACACAACAACATATTGTCAATAAAAACACAAAATCATAGAGACACAGGAAAAACAGAAGAAGCAACAACACACAGCCAATTCCCTTCCTAAGCAACTTATAATCAGACATCAAAAGGAAACCCAGACATACATGTATTCTGAAAACAGTAAACCCAAATACATCAAAGTAATAAGATTCTAAGACGCATGTGCTCACGCATGGATAAGTTAACAACCCCAAGACATCAAGCCCCAAACTACATTATGAAGTCCTAAACTCCTAAACATAAAGCCACGACGCCACAAACATAAAGCCACAAACATCAAAACAAAAAGACCTCAAGCCCTCAAACAGAAAGCCACAAACGCCAGAATAAAGACCAAACCGCTAAAGCATAAAGCTTAATAAACAAAGAAACAAACAAAGCCCTAAACTTTAAATCATTAAGCCTCCACCCCTACCCCCAAACATGAGATTAAACTCAAGTTCCAGATAGACAAAGCGATAGGTAGGTAATAAATCGATAGATAGATAGGTGGAAAGATAGCTAGACAGACAGACATACGGATAGATAGATAAGTAGATAGATAGATAGACATAATTATAGACAGATAGACGGACAGGTAGGCATACCATAGTTTAAAGATGTCATGGCCTTAACCATCTAAATTCCAAGTTTTTAAGGATCGGACTCAGAAGATTCAGCGACTGAGAAAATATTAAGCATAATAATGGCAACTTTGCAAGAGGACCCACGGGAGCAGTTAGCTTACAACCTCACTTGGAGCAGAAAACCGTCTTATGCTTCGTTTTGTCCTTTTCTGTTGAATGTTTCATCTCAGAGATCATTTTTTATTATTAAAAAAAAAAACAGCCAAGTTATGTACACAAATCACAACATACATGGTTACAGCCCACATAGGAAAATGTCCACGTATAATCAGATCTTTCTTGCAGACACACAAAAGAAGATTAAAAAAAATAGCCACAAAAAGAGAACAAAAAGGATGCAAGAGTTAAAGGAGAGAGCGAGCGAGAGAGAAATAGAGAGAGAGAGAGAGATATAGCAGCCACGTGACCGTCACTACTTCCTGTCTTCTTTCTACTACCCCATTCTAGACACACACACATACACACACGCACACACACACACACACACACACACACACACACACACACACACACACACACACACACACACACACACCGTCCCTTCCTCCGACCCTCATCCTCAATCACCTGAGTACTACTATGGTCTGAAGATTTTAAGAGCACAAGTCAAGGACTCTGCCGGTAGTATCAAAATTCCGTTGTCTCATTACGGCTACAAGAACCAGACAGAACCTTGTCGTGGTGAATGTTGTCTTGCCAGCTCAGACCTCCCATCCGTCAGTCTGAGGACTTCTCTATCAGGACACATTGCAAGGAGGCTGTCGTGAAAGGATTTCTCCGGACAGTGTCTGCCTGTCAATGAAGCTCTCTCCTTGTCCGTCTTGATCCCTGTCTCCAGCTTCTTGTCATGAAAGGTCAATGGTCTGGATTCTCTCTGCCTCTGCAGCGGCTCATCAGCTAGCGAGGAAGAAAAAGAAAGAAAAAGAAAAGTAGTCCACGTGGTCCAATCATCTAGGAGCACTTAAGCCAGGTGATCAAACGCATGGGAGGCGGGTGGGGGGGGGGGGGGGTGGGGGGAATGTTATATAGGAAAACAGGTATCTCAAGCGTTTGTTTAATTTCTTTCGTTCTTTCTTGTGTCTCTTCTCATTTGATTTTCTTTTTTGTTTTTCGTTTTCTCTTTCGCGGTCCTATGTTCTATAGTCAGCTCTGTCGAAGATGAAGAGGTTACTTTTACCCCTCTCCCCTGTCTTCACTATTTCATATTCCTTGTCCACTTGGTTAAACAGGGGCCCGCAACATCCCCGACTTTTTTTTTCTGAAGTGTTCCGTGCCCACTCTTCCACAAGGTGAAGTAAGACTTGTTTTTGTGCGTGCCCTCTCATGTTTCGTGTACGCTTTGCTAGAGGAGTAGGGGAATATACCTTTTCTGCCGACGTTTCCGCGCCCGCTATACAACCTTAAAAGAAAAATTACTATTCCACCGAACGAAAGAGACAAATTACGAGACAAAACACGATGCGTTTCGACCTCTCTAGTCTTCTTCAGGCATGTCAAGCAACGTTCAAAGCAATGAAAACGAAGAACGAACAATCACTCGTCTCTTCAAATTGGCGCAAAAGGGATGTGGAAACGCGTCGTGTTTTTTGTCTTGTAATTTGTGTGTCTCTTTCGTCCGGTGAAATAGTAAATTTTCTTTTAAGTTTGTTTCAATATCCGCCCGCAGTCCCCCTCACTTTGAAGCCCACAATGCAAGACAGGGGGAAGGAATCCTTACTTGCTTATTCCATGCCCTCTCTATTACAGAGGGGAGAGAACACTCATGTTTTTCTTGGTCTCACGTTCCATTTCCTCTCTATCACAGAGGGGAGAGAACACTCATGTCTTTTCTTGGTCTCACGTTCCATTTCCGTTCTCACCACAGTGTGGAGGTTTTTATTCCATTTTTGTGATTTATTTGCTCTTGCATAATCCATGTCACTCTGTCGGAGAGGGAAGGGAATCCTTTTGTTGTTCTTTTCTGTAGGCAATTGCGTTATTGTTCATGGAAGAGGATAGGACGGACGTGTGAAGGTTCCAGTGTTCAGACGAAGAGTGTCTCTGGTGTATTGAGCTTAGAGGGTTAACCCAACTTCGCAACGCTCACGGGAAACGTTCTCAGTCTGTGATCTTCGACATCGTAGTAGCCAGTGAGCACCAGGACACTACTTGAGGAAGTTTCCATCATAGGAGAAGTGGGAGAGGGAGGGGGTGCAGTGAGAAGGGAGGTGCCGGGGGAAGGTGTCTCTTATGCAAAGGCCCGTTCCGTCTGCATATTACCTCACCACTTTCTGTTTTCCTACGGACTCGCTCAGTTAGCAGTAATGTATACAACCTTTTTTTCTTTTCTTTTTTTTTTTTTTAAACATTTGTCGTTCAGCAAGCAATATGCACTGCTGTTTTCTTAGCATGTTTTGTTCAGTTAGAATAGCTTTTTTTTTTTTAAACTTTCTTCTTTCAGTCAGAGGTGAATGTAGGCCAAAACACAAATGACAAATAAACACACACAAAACAAATGCATTGTTGTGTCCGTTATATGTCACGTCTGAAGATGTCGTGATTGTCAGACTTTACGCGACTCTTTTTGCATTCGTGTTAGATCTGCATTGGTGTAATCTTATTTGGGGGAACTCATTTGAATTTCGCCTCGTTTACAGTAACGCTGCAGACAGCGTCATTTTTCCACACTTAAGTATTGTCTACCACAGAACAAAAATGGCCATCACTCAAGTTTATTTGCACACGTGACCCCAGGGAAGAGCGGCTGGGGTGGTTGGGGAGGGATGAGCAAGGGGATGGGGAGGAGAAGGGGGGGGGGGGGGTTTTACATGTGAACCAAAGCAGGAGGACAGCTATCGATTGTGATTCCGGAGTATAGGCATGGAGAGATAGCACGGTCGAAGGGGAAAACAGAATCCGCCGTTAACAGAGAGTAATCGGTTTATACGATCTTTGGATGTCAGGACGAGCAACTGGTATGTGTTTAGCTTTCATGTCTGCTACAGGTTTGATGTATGTGTTTGTATGTGTGTGTGTGTGTGTGTGTGTGTGTGTGTGTGTGTGTGTGTGTGTGTGTGTGTGTGTGTGTGCACGCGTGCGCGCACGTGCACGCATGCACATGTGTGTATGTTTGTAAATGTGAGGGAGAGAGAGAGAGAGAGAGAGAGAGAGAGAGAGAGAGAGAGAGAGAGAGAGAGAGAGTACGTGTGCATGCATGTGCATGTGTGTGTATGCATGTGTGCATGCATGTGTACATGCGTGCATGTAAACGTGTGTGAATGCGTTCATGCATGCATGTAATGATGGTGATGGTGATGATGATGAGGCCGAATAAAGTCACCATGATAAAATGACTAAAAACACAACAGATGGTGTATAGGAACCGGCTATCCTGTATTTCCTTCAGAATAAACGGGGGAAGTGTGTGTGTGTGTGTGTGTGTGTGGGGTGGGTGGGGGGGGGGGGGTCTGACTAAAAAGCATCATGGAGCTCTATCACACCACTGCGAATGAATTGTTTTACAACGCTGTCTTCAGACAGCATTCGAACTGTTATACTTCTTTTTACTACCTTCCAATGAAAGTTGTGTTTACACATTTACTTCACATTAAGGTTGCTTAAGGTTGCCACAGCCCATTCAATAAATTTTGATGGAGCTTTTAGGTCTCATACTGAAGCAGTTACAAAAGATTTCGACCAATCATGATCCATCATAATGTTTCTGAGAATGAAACATGCTTATAAGAAAAAAAAATTAACGAAACAAAAACAAAAACAAACAGAGATAAAAAGATTCTAGATAACAATGAGAGAACACGAACAGAGACAACCTGAAAAAAAATCATTTATTTCAATGTTACGCATAGTATGTGTAATTGTGATTATGATTTCTAAAGTAAACGTACTGTATTGAAATTCAATAAGCAGTACATTCTGTAGACGATTCTCTCATAATTGAACAATTGCTGTGACAGATAACATAAACACAAAAGACCCCGGGTTACAACCTCTGTAATTGATTATAGGTACTGTGTTAATAATTCACTGTATTATGCTATCTGAGTGTACCATTGCCCCCCCCCCCCCCTCCCCATTCTGTCACAATCATATCCTCATCTTCCACCATCACAAAAAAGACAAAGAAATCAAAATTTTGATTTCCAGCTAAGAAATTGAAAAAAAAAAAAAAAAAAAAAAAAAAAAATATATATATATATATATATATATATATATATATCATGTGATCTTTAGTTCACATATACATATTGTCACTCTGGGCCTAACACAATAACATGTGCATTTATGAATAGTAAGAACAAAATTGATAACTGCCTAAAGTAAGGTCACACTAAATGTTTAGTCTACTTTTGTGTCATGTACTCCAAAAGAAATCAGTCTAGCACAGTCTTTGCAATTTGTTATTTCAGTTTTGGATCCGTGAAAGATGTCCTGTCTGAATTTCATTCCAGCATTTCAAGACAGGTTGGTAATATTCAGTCCAGCCCCAAAACTCTCATCAAGACTGAACAACATTTCAAAAGAAATGCCTGATGCCGTATTATTTGTATATCCGACCCCTCCCTCTGATCTCCTCCTTATCCCCACGCCCACCCCCTTCCCCTTCCGTAGCTACTGTTGGCCTAAAAAAAGGTGTGGGAGCCCATTTCATGCAGTCCACCCTTTTAATAAATGCTCGTATCTTTTGTAACGTGAGAAGATTTCATGGCGAATGCCATGTGATGCTCCCAGTGAAATATGTTCGTATAGAATGCGAGGGTTTGCGTGACATTACACATAAGCGCTCTGCGGAAGATTCCGTGAAGACCTTGTTCAAAGATATTTGGGATGTGATTTTTAAGTATACAAAAGAGAGAGGATGAATGTGATTTTAAGTATCTAAAAGAGAGAGAATAAATGTGATTTCTGAGCATCTAAAAGAGAGAAAGAGAGAGATATCTTTTAACTGATCTGAGATTCGGAGGAATTGGAATCGACTTACTGTAGTGTTTGGCATGTTTGGTTTGAACATTTTTTTTGTTTGTTTTGTTTTTATTTGCATGGTTCGTTGGTTTCTACCCGCCTTGCCCCCTGTGATCGGCTGGGCTGTAAACAGCATAAAACAAAATGAAACCAACCCCCGACTTCCTCCTTCTCCAGATCCCTTCTGCTTCTCCTCCTCCTCCTCCTTGTCCCTGCCCTTCCCTTCCCCCCTGTTGATAACATCTTTTTCATATCTTGAAGATTGTCGCACAAAACTCACAAATAGGTCGACAACTACAAGTTTTCTCCCCTCCCCTTCCCCA
>JADBJO010000711.1:82500-85000 GCA_016801955.1 Conus betulinus | reverse complement strand
CGCTGTAGCGGTTCATCATCTAGCGAGGAAGAAAAAGAAATCAAAAGGCTTCGTGATCCAACTTGTAGGAGCTCTTGGCCAGCTTTTTCAACAGATAAAGGAGAGGGGAGGAATGGGAAAGAAGGAAGAAAGTAATAGAGCAATAAAAAAAAAAAATATACGTAAAGTATTTGTTGTCTTTCTTTCTTTCGTTTTATTTTATCATTTGTTGGTCTTTTTTTTTTCTTTTTTCCTTTTTTTCCCCGCTGTCTTATGTTCCATGTCTGTTCCGTCGATTTTGGAGAGGTTACTCCCCTTTGCCCCTGGTTCTGGTTGTTTTATGTTCCGCGTCCACTTTGTCAAAGAAGGGGACGCAATATCCTACCCCCCCCCCCCCCTCCCGCCTCCCCCTGTTCCATTCCCCTGTTTACTGCCAGGGAGTAAAGTAATCTTTTCATGTGTCTGTGTACGTTGTCTCATGTTGCATGTATACTCTGCCGGGGAGGTGAGGGAACACACTCTTTTTCTGCCCTGTGTTCTCTAGCCACTGTGCAAGACAGGGGAGGAAATACTTCTTATTGTATTCGTTGTTTTTTTTTTTCATTATATATTCCTTCATTTTATTATTTCATCATTTTTCTTTTTTTCGTTTTGCACCCGTTTTACGTTCCGTGTCCTCTGTCACAGAGGGAGAGAACTCCCCTGTTTTTCTTTAGTTTAGGTTTCCTTATGTTCCATTTTCACTCTTACCGTAGTGGAGAGAAGATGATTCCCCCTTTTTTTTTAATCTATTTGTCCTCGTGTGTTCCATGTCACTCTGTCAGAAAAGGATGGAATCCTCGCTTTTAAGTTCCTTTCTACTGACAAATGCATTGTTGTCCGTCGAACAGAATAACGCGGGCATGTTAAGGTGCCAGTGTTGAGATCGAGGCAGACTGTCTTCGGTGTTTTTGAGCTGAGTGGGGCTAATCCGACTTCCCCACCCTCATCGGCGGCGTCCATGCTGTGTGATCTTTTTCTACTGCAGTAGGCATGAGAAGCCGGGAAATGAGGAAGCTGTCATTATGGAAGAAGCGGATGAGGGGGGGGGGGGGGGGGGGGGGGGGAGTGAGTGGAAGGGAGGTGAAGAGGAGTTCGTTGTTTCTTACTCAATGATGGTTCGGTCTGTATGCTAATTTCATCTTTTTTTTTTTTTTTATTTTTTTTTTTTTTTTACCGCAGTTGGCGTTGAGTTAACAACCTTTCTTTACTAAACTTATCGTTCAGCAAACATTCTGTCCTGCTTTTCTTTTCTTTTTTTTTTTTAAAAGCATGTGTCGTTTAGTTAGGACTGGTGTCTGTGTCATTCAGTCTGAAATGAATGTAAGACAAACACACAAAATTTTTTTAATGATAAGCAAACAGATTACAGGACAAAAGACAATGCATTTCGACCTCTTGAGTCTTCTTCAGGCAAAAACAGATACCACGTAGAACAAAGAAACGAAGAAAGAGAGGAAACCACTCATCTTCCCATATTCGGCGCAAAATGGGTGTTGGATGAAAACGAGGCAGTTGAGAAGGGGATCGTAGGAGTTGAAACAGGAATGATGACAATAATGATAGTAACAATAGCCTGAAGAAGACCCAAGACGTCAAAATGCATTGTGTTTTTTTTTTTCCTGTAATCTGTTTGTATCGTTTGGCGGAACTAATATCATGTCTTGTTAAAATTTGCTTCATTTTCCGCCCTCAGTCACCTCGTTTAGAAACAGCTGACCAGTTAACACACAAAACAAACACATTTTCATGTCTTTCGTTTGTCATGTCTGAAAAGTACATGTTTGTCAGAAATCACGTGCTTTTTGTGCTAGATTCATGTTTGCCGTAATTTGGTCTCTCGGGCTCATTTGAATTTCACCTTGTTTACAGTGAAGCTACAGTCTGTCTCATTTTCCAAACGGAAACGTCGTCTGTCACATAACAAAATGGCAGACAATGCAAACAGGAAGGGCCTTAATCGAATAATGTCCTTCATATTCTTGTTTTCCCAACATGAAAACAATGACATCTGGATACAAGAAAGTGAGTTTAAAAAAAAATGTTAGTGATTGATTGCAATACCTTTATGTGAGTTGTAATCTTTTAAGTATTGTTTTCGTTTTATATCGTGAGCATATTTTACTGGCAGTCGAATAACATACCGTCGGCGACCCTATCGCCTGCCATACCATATATTCCTGGCACGTAAAGCCCAAATTTTTAACGTTCCTATTCAGGCACCCATTTTGGGCGTTAATGTTAGGTAGGAAAAAGTTCCAAAAGAGGAGTAAAAGGTAAGAAAAGGTAGTAAAGAAAGGACGGGGTGAAAAAAAAGAAACGGAAGAAAAGGCTAGAAGAGGCACGGCAAAAGTAAGGCCAAAGTACGAAAAGGTACGGGGGATGAAAGAGGGGGGAAGGGGGTGCGGGTGTGAAAGGTAATTAGGAGCCAGTTATCGGTCCTGTAGTCTAACCCCAGATTGACGATTACATGTTGTAATCC
>JADBJO010000711.1:65000-67500 GCA_016801955.1 Conus betulinus | reverse complement strand
TTTGTGTTGGAATGGTAAGACACGTCGTCCTCATCCATTTTTCGACCAAAAAAAAAATCTCTCGTTTGATGAAATGTAGGTCGACAGAAGGACGCAGGGACAGACAGGAGAACAACACATTGCTCGTTTTTTTTTTTTTCTCATCACAGCACTTTAATTGGCAATGGAGAAAGCAAGGTGGTGCCTGTCTCCTCTTCAAGTGTCGTGATAAATGCTGGGTATTTATTGGTTTCGATCACCCCCCCCCCCCCCCCCCCCCCCATCGGAAGATTGGTGTTAGTATCTGTATGGTATGCTCATTTGAAGAAGGTTAACAGGAGCTCCACTCTTTCACCGCTAAACTTGGTTTGTGCTCGAATATGCCATCCCAAGACTGACAATTACACGTTCTTAACACTTCTCTGTCACATTTGTCTTAAGCGCAAAACATTACATCCTTGTCATCAGTATATCTCAATGATTGAGAGTAACTGGATAATGACGATGCGGCGTCAGTGGCAGAGCAAACATTAAAAACTACAGACGGACGCATTGATGAGGGATAGGATTTCCACGTGAACCTTTCACGTTTCTAGCACCGTTCCGAACGTAATGGAACCAATGCCCTTGTTTATAAAATTTTTCTCCACATTGCGTCAGAATATCGTGACTGGAATCAGAGAATTGGTTTTGATGTACGATGTTTATCCTACACCCGGCTGTCCTTTGACTTTTTAAGGAATATTTCAAGAAATTCCACCCGCTGTGAAGCTTCCAGAGTGAAAGTGAAATTAGACATTTTCAATAAAACCAGTTATGAAATAAAAGGGATGCTATTCGTGAGGTTAGAAAAGGTCACGAGATCAAACAACAGCTTCAGCCTCCTCTAAAATAAGGTCATAAAAAGGTACAGCAGAGTTTGAAGTATCTGAAGTTTGCAGTTGAAAACCGTTTCTGCAACACACAAGGATGCATACAGATCGGAACACTCGTTAAGTGTATTCATTCATTTTGGAATGTTTGGAAAATGTGTGTGTGTGTGTGTGTGGGTGTGTGTGTGTGTGCACGCGCGCGCGTGTATGTGCGTGTGTGTGTGTGTGTGTGTGTGTGTGTGTGTGTGTGTGTGTGTGTGTGTGAGAGAGAGAGAGAGAGAGAGAGAGAGAGAGAGAGAGAGCAGAGAGAGAGCACGTGTGTGTGCGCATGTGTGCGCACGCACTTTCGTTTCTGTTGTTGTTCTGCTATACATTTATCCACACCTTCTCGTAAGCACCACACTCTTGTCACCCATCTACACTTAGTGGGAAGGAGATGAGCGTACGCTTAATCAGTGTCAGGCCGTCATAAGGTCATCGGCCAGAGAGGACACAGTAAACCCCCCTTACAGCCAACAGTAATTGCTCAGCGTTGAATGCAATCTAATTGCCTGTTGTCGAGGAGCAAGACTGAAAGTCTCTCTCTCTCTCTCTCTCTCTCTCTCTCTCTCTCTCTCTCTCTCTCTCTCTCTCTCTCTCTCTCTCTCTCTCTCTCTCTCTCTCTCTCACGAGACGGGTAACAGTAGAAGAAGAAAGTGCACGATTGTCAATGTGGGTTCAAAATTTATGCTGCTGTCTGTGGGGAGAGCGGTTCGCCCTAGTACAGCGCCTCCTACTTGTTGTGTTAAAAATTCGTGCTGCTCTTCCATGGCAGAAAGCAATGCCCTGGTATAGCGCCATCGTTTTTTTTTTTGCTCAGAATTCGAGTTGCTCCCACTAGGAAAAACGCATCGCCTCAGCACAATACCACATATGTTTTTCATGTTCAGAATTTGTACTAAAGTGCAGGGACTAACTACATCGTCCATTATTTTTCATTTTTGAAATTGGTGATGCTCTCCCTAAGGAGGGCGCATCGCCCTAGTACAGCGCCACCTAGTATTTTAATGTTCGAAAGTCGTGTTGTTCGCTCTGTGGATAGCACGTCGCCCTAGTATAGCGCTACCCATGCTTTCTTATGTTCAAAATTCGTGCTGTCCTTCCTCCGAAGAGCGTGATGGCCCAGTACAGCGTCACCAAAGTTTTCTAGCGCTCAAAAATTCGGGGTTGCTTTTTCCTGAGGAGAACGCATCACCTTTCTAATACACAGCCACTCATTTTTTTTTTTTATTTTTAAAAAACTGTGCTACTTTCCCATGGGGGAGCTCATTCCCCTAATATAGCATCATCTATATATGTTCAAAATTCGCGCTGCTGTCCTTTAGGATCGAGTATGGCCCTAGTACAGCGCCACTTACTATTGTTAAGTTCAAACTGCCGTCCCAGGGATAACGGATTACGCTGAACCCCTTGTGGAAAGGGAAGGGAGCCGGGAAAAGAAGATTCCATGAGATTCAAACCACTGACCAGGAATCCTCTCGCTTCGTATACGACTGCGTCACCAATAGGGGCACCACTGAAGTTTATTTGCACGCGTGACCCCAAGGGAAGAGAGGGTTGGACTTTGGGATAGGGAGAAGAAGAAGAGGAATGGGGGAGAGAAGGGGGGG
>JADBJO010000711.1:42500-47500 GCA_016801955.1 Conus betulinus | reverse complement strand
GCTCACCGAAGACAAAAGTGAGAATTTTGAATAAAATGATAGATTAAAATTTGTCTAAAAATCGAAAGTGCAAATATAAAAATTTGTCTAAAAATCAGAGGCGAAAATGTCAAAGGCATGGCCTGAGTGAAAAGGGGTGGGGTGCGTGGGGGGGGGGGGGGGGGGGGGGGGGGGGGAAGGGGGGGGGGGGGGGTGAGGGGGGGGCAGTTCCTGGGTATGAAAATCCATACGGATTCAGAATAAGAAAAAGTAATCTGAATTTTAGAACAGTGGACTGAACTTGCCAGAAGGACTCAGAGGTGGTTGAAATACGTGTCATATTCTCATAATTCAAATTCAGGTTTGTTGCCTCGTGCAGCTAGGGCGACAAAATTGAGAGAGAGAGAGAGAGAGAGAGAGAGAGAGAGAGAGAGAGAGAGAGAGAGAGAGAGACAGACAGACAGACAGACAGACAGACAGACAGACAGACAGACACAGAGACAGAGACAGACAGACAGAGACAGACAGACAGAGGCAGACAGACAGACAGAGAGAATGTCGCGATAGTGAAGACATAAAAAGAGAGGACACGGGACAAGTGGAAGAGAGCAGCAGGGGATTTAGTGGAGGAGGGTGAAAGAAAGTGAAAGAGGGGAGGGTGTGTGGACATGGGAAGTGCAGAAGACTTTGGAAGGATGGAAGAGCATGGGGATTGTGGAGAGGGGAGGGGAAGGGAGGTTTCTGGCAAAGTACACAAATCCTTAGGGTTGTAGATAGTATGTTGGGGGAGAATAATAGGACTTGCAACCAGGGCCATTGGGTGGGTGCATAATTATGCAAAAGCAAAAATACAGTCAAGGTGCTGGTCGCAAGCAATACATTAAAGTAAAGCGTACGACGCTCCAGCACTGTATTCCAATCGCTTCTGTTACTGCGTTTCGCTCACAAAAGTTCCCAGATTAGCTTGTTAGATCAGCTGTCTTCCCAAGAGCCCGATGTTCATCTTTCTCACCTGCTCAACGGCCGCTTTCACCATGAAAGATTGATTTCAGTCCACTCGATGTTGGAGCTCATGAAACTTTAAGATGCCAAACATCATGTTAGTCGCTAGTTTATTATTATTATTATTATTATTATTATTACTATTAACTGAGAACACACTTCTTTTCTGACTGGCCCAACGATCTTTCAGCTGAGCTGTGTGACCCCCAACCCCCACCACCACCAATTCTATACGCCCTCTCGGCAGCTCCAGTTTTCTGATACCCGACTTCTCAGCATACCTCAAAAAGAGATACACCTGAAGGTGCCAGCTGGACCCAGAGAATCACTGTCCTAAACTGCCACACTAATCAACGGGGAGCAATCCCGCACTGCTCAGGGAGAAAGCGCTGTGTTCACATGGGGTGCAGGCATGCACAAGGCATTTCACTAAGACGCCAAGGGACATAATTGTGGCTCATGCCATCATGTCACCAACAGCACACAGCAGAACTCCCATGGAAGCGTCCTATCGGTGTATTAGCCCATTTTTCATGACTTCAGAGCCCACCGGGGAAAGACACCCACCGCCAAGCGAACTGCTGTGCTCATCTTTCTACCCTGCTCGTTGCTGTTTTGCAGGTAGGAAAAAAACAGTACAAACTCCAGACACAGTCACGCTGTCGCCGCATGGTCTCACATGTCCTCTGAAGAGGATGCCGGGTTGCAGTTTTTCCTGCTCAAACTGGATCTAAGACTAACCGGCAAACATCCTTTTTTTCCCCCAAGCCTCAGCGACGTGGAGCAGACACCCTGACAACCTCCAACACTCTGATTCCCTTGCCCTTTTTTTTCAATCCGGTCTTACAATTCATCTCTTCTCTTGGCAACAGGTCTGGCTGTGGCGTGTTCAATCAGCCAGGCTGTACTTTTTCCACATGTACGATACGTTTGATTAAGTACAGGCGCATTTACTTATGCGCTATTGTGAAGAAATATGTATATGAGTATGTTTGTAAGTTGTCATTTTTTTTTCTATTATTGTATTTGGGTGTGGATAAGTGTGACATTGACGCAATGTTTTATGTGGAATATGATGTATACTGTACGCATGTGTCATCATTAGTAACGATTTTTTTTTACCAAGCACCTAGAGCAGTTTTCTGTACAATGTGCATTACAAGTATTTATGATGATGTAATGATGATGATGATGATGATGATGATGATGACGATGATGATGACGATGATGACGACGATGATGAAGACAATAATGACGACGATGACAACAATATTGTCACTATTATACTGACATGGGATGTGGTCCCCCAAAAAAGACCAATTAAATGAAACTGTTTGAACTATGTTGAGGCGTGTATTCTCCTCTGCGTTCGTCCACTTCTTTCAAATGACACTGGGCATTGTGCAACACAGACGTCCCTAATTTTCCCTTCCCTTCCATTTCAGGCGGGGAAAAGGGGGGAAGAGCGTAGAGAAGTGGGGAGTGCGTTGGTTGGTGATGGTGGAGGGAGTGGGCAGAAGAAGTCTACGGAGGAAAATAAAGAAAGGAAACACGGTGTTTTTCGCCATTATGTAAATGAATTTGACAAGACTTTTTTTTTTTCAAATTAGTTGACATGAAGAAGTGGGAAAGGGGTGTGTGGGGCCATGCAGCGTGGAAGGGTAAATACGAAAGCCTGCACTAGCGGTCTGTGGCCTGCAGTGGAGTGTGTGGGACAGGGTCGTTTGTCTTTCTTGAACCGAGTTAATATTTGTCTCGTGAGTGAGAAGACTCCACTAAATTCTCGGTTCTTTGTGTCCGTGCGTGCGTGCACGCGCTCGCGTGTGTGTGTGTGTGTTAGTGGGCGCGCGCGCGCGCGCGCGAGTGTGTGTGTGTATGTATGTGTGTGTGTTTGAGTGTGTGTGTGTGTGTGTATGTGTGTGTACGTGTGTGTACGTGTGTGTGTGTGTGTGTGTGTGTGTGTGTGTGTGTGTGTGTGTGAACGAAATGTTTTCTTCTCCTCGCCTTATCTACCTCTTATTCTCCTTTATCATCTCGTCCTCCTCCTTCTCCACTTAGTCCTTCTCCTCCTCCTCCTTCTCCTCCTTCTCCTTCTCCTCCTCCTCCTCCTCCTCCTCCTCGTCCTCCTCCTTTTCCTCCCAATTCTCCTCGTCGCCGTCTTCTTTTCTTCCTCCTCTTCCTTGTCTTCATGACCCCCCTCCCGTCTCTCCCTCCCCCCAACCCCCATTCTTCTCCTTTTTCTTTTTCTTCTCCTCCTCCTCCTCCTCCTCCTTCTTCTTCTTCTTCTTGTTCATCGCCTTCTCCTCTTGCTCTTCTTCTTCACTCGCTCCAGCTCCTCCTCCCCTTCCTCCTCTTCCTTCCCCCCCCTTTTTTTTTTTTCTGTGCTCCGCCTCCCTCCTCTTCTTCTTTGTCTTTTTTTTTTTTTTTTGCTCACCGTCCTTTTCTCTCTTCCTCCACTCCTTCGCCCCCTCTTCTTCTTCTTCTCCTCCTCCTTCTCCTTCTTCTTCTTCTTTTCTTCTTCTCCTCCTCCTCCTCCTTCTTCTTCTTCTTCTTTTCTTCTTCTTCTTCTTCTTCTTCTTCATTTCCTTCATGCAATTACAGTGTCAGCTCTGCCCGGGAGAGAAGAATGGCCCGTGTCCTTAACTGGAGTGTTGTCAGTAGTCAAACAATTCGGAGTGGACGCGAAATGCTACTCAGCTACCGGCGCTGCTTGCCACTCTATAGGGCTCGTATCGCGCCTATGTTCAGAAGGCGAAAGCTGGCCCGTTCACTTTATTTGTACCTGAGGGACATGGGGAAACAAAAAAGGAAGGGTAGCTGCGGAGTGAATTATACAGAGAGAGAGAGAGAGAGAGAGAGAGAGAGAGAGAGAGAGAGAGAATACGAATACGAACACGAATCTTTTATTTAGATTAAAGCCAAAGCCCCATACTCAAGGAGGATTCATAAATGCATCATACAACATTCCTAATATGTAACAAAAGGAAATAATGAAAAAAAAAATGCAGATATGTTACACAAGCTGAGTACATCAAAGACAATACTGCTCGAATTCTCATGTTTGCTTCATAAATGTACATGGCTAAAGTCAACAGTGTCTTCTCTTTCCTTGATGATAATAAAGAGAATTAGCCTAAAAATTTACATTGCTGGGTGTGGTATTTGGATTGAATAAGTATTATTCCAAGATCGTTCAGAGCTGGACATCAGAACAAGAATGTATTTTAATGATGATTGAGAGACATACAGACAGGCATGCTTAGACAGAGAAACGAGAGACAGAGAGACAGAGACAGCGCAGGAAGGGGGAGGGGGGGGGACATAGGAGAGAGAGCGAGAGAGAGAGAGAAAGAGAGAGAGAGAGAGAGAGAGAGAGAGGCAGACAGACAGAGAGACAGACACAGACAGGACAAAAGAGAAGAGCCAGAACCGGAACGCACAAACAGGCAGGGAAAGGACCACGACCAACTGCCGAACGGCGTACCGTCCCTCCGCCCCTCAGATTGTCTAGAACCCCGGGCAGCAGACCAGTCTCATCTTCACTACGTACATGCTCCTGTCCGATCCGCGCGGATGTCCAGGACGACGAGGTGGGGAAGACCCTTACCCTCGCTATGACTGCTGAAAGTTATCCTGCAATGGACCCATAGTCGAGTCAGCAGCCAGCTCGGCAGCTCGCGTCCTGACCAGATAGATATCTCAGTGACGAGGCCCCAGCGGGGAGTGCGGCTATAAGTAAACACACAATGCACAAACTGTACAGCTGAAACAAAAGCTTTCTTGAAAGCCACTTCAAAGGTTGAGGTCTCACAGAAAGACACTCGGCATGTTTTGTTGTTGTTGCTGTTGTTGTTGTTGTTGTTATTGTTGTTGTTGTTGTTGTTTTTGCTGCTGTATGATGTCTTTCAGTCCTGCACACAGATCAGAACCAACTGCTGCCCTTCCTGACCAAAGCGCTGCAAGAACAACTTGCTGTTACAGAAGAGCAGCTTTATCGGTGGACCCAGGCTCACTGGGGG
>JADBJO010000711.1:35000-37500 GCA_016801955.1 Conus betulinus | reverse complement strand
TATATATATATATATATATATATATATATATATATATATATGTATGCATTTATATGTTTACTATACATTTACACACACACACACACACACACACACACGCGCGCGCGCGCGCGCGCGCGCACCCCTCCATCCCACTCCCACACCCCCTTTCCTTGCCATTCTCAGGAACCACCTTGCTACCGGAACAACCTTGCTACCGCTTATTTCGTCAAGTGAAGGAATGAAAGCTCACGTGACCAGAATGTTAACGTATATCCCTTAAAACACCGCGAGATAGTTCGGTGCAGGTGCTCGTGCGCCTTTCCTGCACCCAAAGACTCTTCACTGAGCGAACTGACCACCCCCAGCTCACCTCGCCCGCCCTTCGTCCCCTCCCCCTCCGAGCTCACCCTTGGCCATCCTTCCAGCTAGTCAAAACCATGTGACAATGTGTGATAGCTGTACAGACGTGGACTCCCCGGGGGATCTTTTCTCGTCGCTACATATTCATGGTACGTTTCAATAACTGCTAGATAGAGAACCAGCAGCAACAACCAAAACTTTCCCACACACACGCAGACACAAAAAAAAGCCTGTCAGAAACGACATAAAAACAACAATGTTGAGAAGAAGAAGAAGAAGAAGAAGAAGAAGAAGAAGAAGAAGAAGAAGAAGAAGAAATGATAATAATAACAACAGTAATAGTAATAATAGTAAGAATAATAGGATGATGATGATGATGACGATGATGATGATGATGATGATGATGGGAAGAAATTACAACAATAATAATGATAATGATAATGATAATAATAAAAATAAGATGATGACAATGATGATGATGATGATGATCATCATCATCATCATCATGATGATCATGATGATGATCATGATGATGATAATGATGATGATGATGATGATGATGATGATGATGATGATGATGATGATGACGATGAGAAGAAGAAGAAAGAAGACTATAAGCTGCCTAATACACAGTTCATGTACTGAACTTCATTATCAAAAAAAACTGTTTTAACAATATTAGTTATGTTTGAGACAAACATAGATTTTACCTGTTTGTTTTGTAAATAGAAAATGAAAGAATAAATACGTAAATGAATTAAGAAATATTTAAAAATATGACCTGATGTAATAAAGAGACCGACGTAATAAATATCACCTATTTAAGTGGATTATTTATATTTACATAGACCTGTCCGTTCATATTCTATTTGTGCCCAGTCGTATTCAATAATCAATTGTAAATGAACCAAATAAAGTACATACAAAAACCACATTGACATAAATATAAGGAACATACGGTCTAAAAACTAAACAAAATAATAACAGTGTTATCAATATTTTTATGAGTGCCAAAACAAATGAAAATAATGCATTTTATATGAATCAAAACAAACAAAATAGAGAAAATAGGCCAGGGTGAAAAAGCGAACGAAAAACCTATTTTCGACAAATGTAAACATTTATAATGCGGCAAAAAATGTATGTAAAGATAAAAGCTCGAACAGTTATTTAATAAATAAATGGAAATGTACGATGCAGATATTGGAGAAAAAAAAAAATCTCCTTCCAGTGTGCTAAAGAGAACAAGAATGTGTGAAAACTATTTGCTATTTTGCACAGTTTTATCCAGAATAAAAAAAAAAAAGGAAAAGGAGAAAACGAAAGAAAGAAACAGAAGAAAAGAAAAGAGAGCGCGCGTGTATAAACATCTTTTTTTCTTTTGTCAAGGAAGCTTTTACTAAGGAACAACTGCCTCTTCATACCCCACCCTTTTGCCTGCCTTTTCCCTGCCCCTCCCCCCCCCCCCCCCCCCCCCCCCCCCCCCATCCGCCTTCTCTCTTTTTTTATTTCCTCTCCCTCCCACCCCTTCCCAGTTTGGTGAGTGAGCACAGAAAGCATATACAACAAGCGATGCTGTAGCGCACGGCCTAACGGCAAATGGACTCATGTCATAGAGGCAGTTTGCCCAATGGACGCTCACGTGAAGTAGGTGCGAGGCTGGGGTGGGTTGAAAACAAAACCAACCAACCAACCAACTACAAAAAAAAAAAAAAAATCAAACATAAGCAACATGTCAGTCAGTGATTTTCCCATTTCCCCCTCTCCCTCTCGATCTTTTCCAACCCCAGACTCTCTCTCTCTCTCTCTCTCTCTCTCTCTCTCTCTCTCTCTCTCTGTTTCTCCCTTCTACTCTGTCTGTCTGTCTGTCTGTCTGTCCGTCCGTCTCTCTCTCTCTCTCTCTCTCTCTCTCTCTCTCTCTCTCTCTCTCTCTCTCTCTCTCTTCGCTTTGTGTTTCTCTTTCCACTCCATGCTTACAACATATATACATGTAGATAATTACATACATACATACATACATATAGATAGACATATATATGGATGTGTATATCAATATATGTGGATAGACATATATATATATATATATATATATATATATATATATATATATATATATATATATATTTCACACACACACACACACACGAATGGTAAAAGG
>JADBJO010000711.1:15000-30000 GCA_016801955.1 Conus betulinus | reverse complement strand
GGCCTGTGATATCAGCA
The DNA here is from genome assembly GCA_016801955.1 of Conus betulinus. Classification (NCBI taxonomy): domain Eukaryota; kingdom Metazoa; phylum Mollusca; class Gastropoda; order Neogastropoda; family Conidae; genus Conus; species Conus betulinus. The sequence goes on along the minus strand of JADBJO010000711.1, from coordinate 29,983 downwards.
TTGTCACGGCACGTTAAGAAGACGGCACTTTGTTGTAGACGCACTCTGGGGTGTGCACGGTCTCGACGGGCTTGTTGAGAGAATTGATGAACCCCTGCTCATCGAGGAACTGCAGGACTTCAGCCTGGTATTTCTCCCGGAACACACCTGCACGTCCCTGTCAGCACGAAGAGCGTGGCTTTCAGGTTGTCCGTCACCACGGAGTACTGGTACAGACCCTCTGGGCCGTAGGTGGGTGGCCCCAGCTTGATGACCCAGTAAGGGGCAGGGACAGGGACCGTCTCCAGGCGGACGGTCAGCTGTCCAGCATGGCTGCCCTTAGTGGCGAAGCCGTGGATGACGTCCAGAGGGCCGGTCACCGATTCCAGTCGGTCAGAGTTGAGCACAGTGATGCGGCCATCGGGTGACACTCCGTAGTCAGCCGTAACACAGTATGCGTTTCTCTCGAAAGTCAGCGCCACAGACTTGCTGGCGTAGACCTGGTACCACCTGCCCAGATACTTGCTGTCGTCCAGTTCAGAGACCGTGACAGGTGCCCCTCCTGTCAGAAAGACGCTGGCGGCGGAGCCGAGGACGTTCCCTACAGTGTCTAGTATAAAGCCTGTGGCCACCGCCAGAATACACAGCAACACTACAACCCTCAACATCCTGCCGGCACGGTATGCACTAGTGTACGAGTGGACACGAACAGAGTTTGAGGGAGTCGGTGCGCAGAGCAGGAAGGTTCTGGGGTTCTGCTGACATCCTGGGTTATTTATATAGAATTTCGAGGGACTGGCTTCCGTACTGCTTGCAGAAGCACGTGGTAAGACACTCGAGACTTGCGTAACGATGAAAGAGTCACGTGGTACTGACATGAGAGGCAAAGAGGGACAGGTCAGATTCTAGAACATGATCTGTGTCGTGACCTCAGCTGTGCAAGGTGCTATCAGCCTGCACACTGATAAGGGACTCCCGCTCCGCTGGCTCTGGGTGTGGTCAGGTCAACCCGTAACTGGACAGTGGTCAATGGTCTCGTGCTTCAAACACGTGAATGCCAACAGGCGTATTACGAAGATGGGTTACGTATTGGAAAGACAAAAGGGTCCAGCCGTTCGTAACATTAGGGTGAGACTGCACAGTGATGTAAAAAGGCCACGTGGACCCTCCCGTGTCGCTGTTCAAGTTGGGGTAGGCACATTTCGGTTTAGGGCGCTAGGTCAGCACCGTAGGTTTTTTTTTTTTTTCATCTTATTAACGTTTTACAATGTAAAGGGGGAAAAAAAAGAGACTAAAGGGGTGAAAAAAAAAAACAAACAACGTCTTCTTCCCAACCTTACCCGCTCTCTCAATGTTGTCGGACAGAATGGGTTGGACATTCAGGAACTGAGGAGAATGCAGACATTTTGAATTGTTTTCCAACAGTTATAATCACGAGTCTCATTGATAGTTCCAGTGATAAATCACTTTGATATAAACAAAGGTTTTCAACCATACAAACAGTCATATGTCATGAAAAGGCAAAAAGGTACCAGCAACTACCCTCTACTTACAAGAAAGTTGATCAAATGATTAAATAGAGGAGCCAGGTGGGTCATATGTCAGCCATTTACTATGGAAATCTTTATAGTTCATGTTTATGTACGCGTTATGTTTTTTCAATCTTGCATCGAAATTCTAATGTTTTCAGAAAACCTATTAAAGGCTGGTTTTCAGTTTACATGTGTACGTATATATTGTTTTGCCAAAAAGAATAATGAAATAGAAAATGCAATTGATAGTGACCGTCTCATCAAATCTAAAGAGAACCAGTGCTTCTGTCAGACGTATATTCTGGATATTGGTACATTTCTCTGTTATGAATTCAGTGAAAATGAGTATCGTTCCTAAACATTTTAAATTTCGGCATTTTTTTTTCTCCGTCTTATTATGCTTTATCTCTTAGGAGGGATGAATTAAGTTTCCAAAGGTGTTCTGCTTATCACTGTCATAACATTTCAAGTTCAACAAAATATCCGAATGGTCTGTTCTGTTGTATAACCATAAACGATATCTAGATCCTCTACACAGGAGACAACTGCATCTGTGATCAAAACGATATCTAACTTGGCCTGTTGAAATGGGTTAGTTCTTCTCCAGGTAAAGCGAGAACATTCCGGGTTCAACTCTCTCACTCAAAGCTAATGTTTCAATCATATCTTCAGCAGCCTGTTTGGCTTGAGGGTTATTCCCATGCCTATAACTATGATAGTCTCTGGGTGGGTCAAGGACCAGATTAACATCCCCACCTATTATGATATTCTCCACACCAAGCCCATCGAGTTTTCGTTTCAAATTGTTATAAAGTTCTGGGTCATCTCTGCTGGGCCCATATACATTAACAAAAAAAAAGAAACTACTTTTTCTGAGTTTCGACAAGAACTGTAAGATAATTACCTAAACCATCTTTGATAACACATTTAACTTTTAATTCAGATTTGTTGTGAAAGAAAATAGCTACTCCTCTAGCATTGAAGAGTAACTTGAAAAATAAACCTGATACCCTCATTCTGATAAAACATAGCTATCCATTCTTTCCTCAAAGCGAGTGTCTTGCAGGAAATACACTGAATATTTTTTGGATCTTAAGTAGTGGAAGACCTCACGTCTCTGCTTTGAACATTTACTTTGACATTTAACTGATACAACAGACAAATTCCTATCCATTTCCAATTAAAAAGAAAAAAAAAAAGCAACACACACACACACACACACACACACACACACACACACACACACACACACACTGCAATAACTTGTCTAATACATGCATCCAGAAAAAAAACAAAAGAACGGTTAACAACTGCAGAACATACCACCATCAAAAAGAGCCGGCAAATTTTCCATCCAATCCAAGCAAAAAAAATGTATCATAGACCCGGACACACGCACACACGCGCGCGCGCACACACACACACACACACACACAACACGCGCGCACGCACGCACGCACGCACGCGCGCACGCACGCATGCGCGCGCACACACACACACACACACACACACACACACACACACACACATGCAATATACAAATGTAACAGCATCAAAGGAGGGGAAAAAAACCCAAAGCAACAACAAATTTGGATTAAGAAAAAAAAATGTATTCATTTTGACCACCGCAAGCGAGTATTGGCTGCAAACAACAGTTTAAAGGAGCGTGTGGGGAAAAATACCTAAACAAGAAGTGTGTGAAAATATTTTAAGTCATTGAACAACACGTCCTCACCGACAATGAAAAGTTATGTCTATTCTGACATAAAAAGGGGTGAGGGCGGGGGGTGGGGGGGGGGGGGTGGAGACAACGTGTGGATAGACATTTGGGGTGGCGGGGGAGGGGGGGGGGGGATCATGTAACAAGTAGACCAGACTGAGGAAAGGAGGCAGAAGAGGACGGGGGGGGGGGGGGGGGGGGGGGGGGGGGGGGGGGGGACGTAGAGGGCAAAAGGAACAAAAAGGGAGGAAAAATATCTTCAGCTAGTACCAGTTTTTAATATAAGTGTGTATGTGGCGCGCGCGCACGGAGGAATGCCCCACCCACCCCCCGACCCCAAACACACACACACACACACACACACACACACCCCTTGCTCATTGCACCATACTTTGGCAAAGCGATAGTCCCGAGGAACCAACCCGAGTGTAAACACAAAGAAACCTTTTCTAACAGAGATGCAACATACTATAAATGTGTATTCAATACAAGAAGTCGAAGGTTATTGACCAGGACGGTCTATCTCAAAAGAAATTTTTTAAAAAGGCAGATATACCACTCTGGCATGAAACCTTCGAGATACAACATAAGCAATACCACACAAAACAAAGCAAAGCCATGCTTTCATTCCGCTGTATCTCAATGAAATAAACAAAGGCTCCACTCTGGTATAAAACCCTCTAGATACAACCAAAACATCGCCTTACGGGACAAGCAAATGCAACGCCACGTTTTCTTTCCGTGTATTTAGAAAATGACTACCAAAACTCGATATATATTCAACTCTGGCAAGAAATCCTCGAAATACAACATGGAACGAACAATGCAGTACCACGTTTCTTTCCGTTGTATTTCAAAACGGATTTAACACTCGATATATTCAACTCTGGCAAGAAACCCTCCACATACAACATAGAACAAACAATGCAATGCCACGTTTTCTTCTCTTTTTTTTCCGCCCAGGTGCATCGCGGTCGTGTTCCCGCTGCACGCAGTCCGCATCCTGACCATGAAGCGCGTGAAGATCGTGGCGGTGGGCATCCTGGTCTGGTCCATCCTCTACAACGTACCCCGCTACCTGCTCCTCAAGCCCACCACCTACTGGGAACCCTACCTCAACCGGACCTGGCTCCGCCTGGAACCCAGCGACCTGTCCAGCTCGGTCGTGCTGGTCTCGGCCTACTTCGGCTACATCAACACGGTGGTCAAGGTGGTCCTGCCCGTGTCGGTCGTCTCCATCCTCAACGTCATCCTGCTCTGCTTCCTGCGCCGGCGCCGTCACTACCTGCTGCAGCAGGTTCGAACTTCAGTCCACGACAGCCACGCGCACTACACGGCCCGCGCGTCCCGCGCGGCTGGTCCGGGAGGGCGAGGTCCAGCGACCGGGAGGGGTCCGGGCACGGGTCGGGGGCATTCCTGGGTCGCACCGGCATCAGCAGCATCATCATCAGCGGGTGACGTCGGTGGTGTTGGCCATCACGGGGGTGTTCCTGCTCAGTCAGGTGTTCGCTGGCACCCAGGTGCTTCTCCACCTGCTGGGGCTGGACAAGATGCATGTGGAGGCTTCGACCGTCTTTGCTCAGGTGAGTACGCTTGTGTGTCATATCGTCGTCGTTCAATCAAGTGCAGCTTGTGTCTACAACCGTCGTTGTGCTGTTGTGTACGCTTGTATCTTTTACTGTCGTTGTTTAAATGAGTACGTTGGTATCTTCTACCGTCGTTGAGCAAGTGAGCACGCTTGTATCTTCTACTGTCGTTGTTCAAATGAGTACGTTTGTATCTTCTAGTGTCGTAATTCAAGTGAGTACGCTTGTATTTTTTCGCGTTGTCGTTCGAGTGAGTGCGCTTGTATCTTCTACAGTCGTCTTCAGATAGGTCTTCTGCCTTCTACCGTTGCCGTTCAGGAAGATATGCGTTCTGTCTTCTACTGTTGCCGTTCAGGAAGATATGCGTTCTGTCTTCTGTTGCCGTTCAGGAAGATATGCGTTCTGTCTTCTACCGTTGCCGTTCAGGAAGATATACGTTCTGCCTTCTACCGTTGCCGTTCAGGAAGATATACTTCTGTATTCTGTTGCTGTTCAGGAAGATATGCGTTCTGTCTTCTACCGTTGCCGTTCAGGAAGATATGCGTTCTGCCTTCTACCGTTGCCGTTCAGGAAGATATACTTCTGTCTTCTGTTGCCGTTCGGGAAAAATATGAGTTCTGCCTTCTACCGTTGCCGTTCAGGAAGATATGCGTTCTGCCTTCTACCGTTGCCGTTCAGGAAGATATACTTCTGTCTTCTGTTGCCGTTCAGGAAGATATGCGTTCTGCCTTCTACCGTTGCCGTGCAGGAAGATATGCGTTCTGTTTTCTACCGTTGCCGTTCTTTTGAGTATGCTCGTGTCTTCTGCCGTCCGTGTTTGGGTGAGTAAACTCGTGTCATCTACTATCTTCGCTCAGGTGAAAACTCTTGTCGCTTCTACGGTCGTCGTTCAAGTGAGTACGCTTGCGCCTTCTTGCGTTCTCGTACGGTCGAGTACGCATGTGTCATCTACTGTTTTCGTTCAGGTGACTACGCCAGTGTCTTCTAATGTTCTATTTCAGCCAGGACGTTCATGTGTTCTAGTGTTCTCGTTCAGCTCAGTATGCTCGTATTTTCTAAAGTTCTCGTTGAGGTCAGTACGCTCGTGTCTTCTACTGTTCTCGTTCAGATCAGTATGCTCGTCTGTCTTCTTCTTCTGTTTTCGTTCAGATCAGAACGGTCGTGTCTTCCAATGTTCTTGTTCAGATCAGAACGCTCGTGTTTTCTATTCTCTTCCTTCGGGGGGCTGCGCCTCTGTGTTCCGACGTTTTGCGGCCGAGCATGAGAGTGGGTGGTGCTGATTCCATGTCCCCCTCCCCTCCTCCTTCCCTGCAGAACAATTTTATTTTTTGCACCTGTTCACGTGTTTGTACACATGAGCTCGCACACACACACACACACACACACACACACACACACACACACACACATATATATATATATATATATATATATATATCTTTTGATCTCCCTTGCATCCTTAAATGGATCCTCAAGCATAGGCTCAAAGATTGTCCCTTACATTTTATACTGTTTGCGTAATGTTTTTAGTTTTCAACAACTTTTTTCTTCTCCAAACTTTCGTTTTGTTTAATTCTACTACCTTTCGCTGGCTGCTTTGGGGGTGCTGTTGCATTCTTTTTTCGAACCCTTGGCAGCCGGAACACCACAGAATTATAGACTATGGTGTGTCTCTCTATCTGACGCCAAGAGCACAGACACAATCAGTCGTGTCTCCCTGATGAGTCCGATCCAGCGGACGAAAGGCCTCGGAGCAGGCGACACATATAGATCTGTCTTCGGGAGGGTAAGGCCTCGGAGCAGGCGACACATATAGATCTGTCTTCGGGAGGGATTGCGATAGTTTCCTCATGCAGCTAGTGAAGGGGTTTCATATTTATGATATACATTTTCCCATTTATTTCATCTTCAATTTTTTTTTTTCCCTCTCAATTTCTAACCTTTGCCAAATCATTACTACAATGATGGAAGAATTGTTAACCTGCACTTGTTTTCCCCACTACTTAATTGTTCAGCATTATATATATATATATATAAAGAGGGATGGGGTTGAGGGAAAGAATACAGATGCTCATGTGGCAACCCCACATTTGTAAGACCATTCATATATGCCAATCCCCTCGCCCTGCCCCCCCCCCCCCCCCCCCCCACGTTTCTCTTGCTATTGTTAATTCACCCTAGGTTAGTAGAGCTCAGAACTAAAAGCGCATTAAGGAGGAAAGTGGTAGAGGAGGGGGATGAGAGGGAAGGTTAAGGGGCAGAGTAGGAGTGTGGCAGTATCTCGCTGGTGGCGGTGGAAATCGTTCGTAACTAAAAAGGCGAGAACTGATCTCGAGCTGGCTGATTCGTTGTCACTTTGCCAGTTACGAACAGTTACACTAAAGATTTTGTCTTGCAGCGTCTGGTCTCGTCTTGGTTACAGCTTTCCACGTCCTCGGAACTGTTTAAAGAGATACTTTGTGGACAAACAGACGATTAAAGGGAATGGAATTAAACGATACCTTTTCTCCCATCGGGTCCTGAGCTGTAGGCCTGCATTTATTGCGACGCAGAACTGGAAGAGACTCGTCACACTTCACCAGAGTCGACGCATCAGATGCTTTACAAAAATCGGTCTGTTGCCAACATGAAGCGGAACTGAGCATCATTTCGGGACTACGTCTGTATGTTGATCTGTCTCTTGTCTGTTTGCTTATCTGTTGTCTGTCTGTCTCTCTCTCTCTCTCTCTCTCTCTCTCTCTCTCTGTCCGTCCGCCCGTTCGTCTGTTTGTCTATCTCTTTGCCTGTCTGTCTCCCTGTCTGTCTGTCTGTCTCCGTTCCTCTCTCTCTCTCTCTCTCTCTCTCTCTCTCTCTTTCCCTCTCTCTCTCGCATATCCAAATCTTGAACTTGCCTAGTATGTTTTCCTTATGTTTCTGAAAGTTGATTTATTAGTTCGTTTGTTTCTTTGTATTGCTGATCGTCAAAAAGGCATTTTGTGTTTTCATGTCCATGTACTATGAGGTGTCATTCTTCTTCTTCTTTCTTTTTTTTTTTCTTTTTTTTTTTTTGTTTTCTTTTTTTTTTTTTGGAATTCATCATTATTTTTCTGTTCTAAGGGCCAGATACAAAAAAGTGACTTAAGTGTGTTCCTTTTTTTTTCCGCTCCATAAATCTCTCTCACCCCCCCCCCCCCCCTCTCTCTCTCTCTCTCTCTCTCTCTCTCTCTCTCTCTCTCTCTCTCGTCGTCCTTCGGTAACTTCTCAGCCACCAGCACTGATCTGAATGGGTTTTCCCACCAGACAACGCTCTTTACCACAAGTTCCTCGAGACAAGTTCCTCCTTCACAAACGACCTGGGTGTTCGTCAGTATCGTAGATACCGGTAATGAGGCGGCAGAACTCTTTCTGTGTGTTTTGTCCACAAGGAGGCATCGGAAGGGGAGAGCACCCACAGACAATGAAAGGGAGGGAGAGGGAGAAGAGGGGACAAGGAAGTAAGAGAGGGGTGGGAACAGGGGTAGGGCGGGGACAGCGTCAAATGAAGAACAGAGGCAAAACGAAACGGGCATCGAGGTAGTGGAGGAGGGGTGGTGGAAGGGGGAGGGGAAAAATGAAAGATACCAGGAGGGACAAGAATGCACAGAAGGGGGAGAAAAGAAAAAAGATGGATGGAGACAGAGAGGCAGAGGTAGTGAAAGACCAAGATAAAGAAGATGCAAAGAAGAAATACGCCCACGCGCACGCGCATACACGCGCGTACACACACACACACACACACACACACACACACACACACACCTACACACACACACACACACACACACACACACACACACACATACAGAGAGAGAGAGAGAGGGAGGGGGAGGGAGAGAAAGAGAGAGACAGACTGACAGACATACACCGGGCAGACAGACAGACAGATAGACCGACAGACTGACTGACTGACTGATTGACTGACTGTCTGATTGATAGATAGAAAGGCAGAGAGAAAAAAAGGTTAGTTTCCAACGTAATCATTCCGAAGTAGATTACATGTTTACTGTAATGGCTTTGTTTTTAACAGCACTTTTCTTTAGATGGTAAGTTGCTTGCTGCTTTCGTTGATTTTGAGAAAGCCTTTGATTCTTTAAACAGAAGTATTTCATGTCAAGTTCTATTGAAAAGGGGTCCAAGGAAAATTGTTAAGATGCAGAATACGAATGTGTACTTGTGTGAAGGCCTGAGTCAGGGGGGGGGGGGTGGGGGGGGGGGGGGGGGGGGGGGGGGGAGGGGGGGCGGAGGGGGTTGGGGAGAGGAGGATTAAGAGGGGTTGACAGATTACATCCAATATACTAGTGGAGTAAAGCAATGCGAAATATGCAACCCAGTACTATTTTCTCTATTTATGATGTATTTAACATCTAAAATTGTTGATAATAGGTGCAAAGTTTACCACAGAAATTACACGTTTATTTAACCGGCTTGAAACCATCTGAACATTCTGTGGTAGACATGAAAATTGGGATTTAAAAAGAATTCTAGCGTGGGTGAATTTGCACAGAACGTACGGACAGAACATGTTTCATAAAGTTCAGTTATCTTTCAGCACCTCCCCTCCAGAAGGTCAAAATTACCCAAAAGAAGAAAAACTAGCTTGGGCAAAATACACGTCTCATAGAAATCAGGTACATCTCGACACTCTGTTTTCATTTGAAGAGACAGTGGAAGGGGAAGAGTGGAGGCAGGAAGTTCAAGGTGACTAAAGCTAGCCCCACCCTCTGGGGAGGTGATGGATAGGCACGGTGACAACCAGATTTGTACCCGATTTAATGTCGATCCGGAGCGGACGGGCAAAGCAAAAGCAAGGCGCGAGGAAATAATGTGATAAACGAAAGCGCAGAATACAGCCCTGTCCACTTGTCTCGGACCAGAATTGAATTTTCAAGGCAACTTCATCAGTTTGGTTTCTTTAATACAGAAACATGCACGTCTGCGGTCTCAGGAACTCAGTCTTCATTTCCGGTGGAAGGAAATCTTCACCCGTTTCCTGCCCGTCAGACGTGCCTTCCTCCCCGGGTTTTTTTTTTTTTTTCCTCACCTCTCTGCACCCCAGCCCCTGTCCCTATACCTTTAGAAAGTAACACAATGTCCCTACTCGCACGGAGGGCAATCTCAAATGCTTTATCCATCACCACTGACAAACGCTTCGCTTGACCCCTAAAATGAGCCCGATTTTCTACGCCAAAGTGGTTTCGTATTTTGACCACGCATCACCGTAGCAGTTTTGGAACAGTGTGTTTGCACATACGAGACTGCTGACGTATTATACTGAAGTATTTTCTTACTTGATTGCGCGTCACCACAGTGTTACAGGACTGCTGACATTTTCTTTTTTACGCTGAAGTTTTCTGTTTGATTGCGCATCCAGTTTGTCCCGGCGTAGCCCCAGGTGTCCACAGGTAAGAATCCATGCCAAGTTTCTTCAGGGTACCCGCCAGGGGAAATACTGCTTTGTTGCCAAGTCTCTTTGATCTGTGGGGTGTCTGTTCTGAAACCCAACACACGCACACAAGACACCGACTGCTATGCTCCTCACTGACAACAATGATTGCCTAGTTGCGGAGCCAGCGTGAGTGAGTGTCCACCTCTGGAAGGCAATCCCCCGTCCATTGAACTGCAGTTTGTCACAAACTTGCCGTTGCCGTCTTCTTTGACACATTCTCAACAGAGGCAAAAGCTGAAAGAGGGACTTGAAGGGATACAAAATCGAGTCTGTTTTCATGGTCACCGATGAGGATGATGCCATTAAGATTACTCAGGTCTGATGTTATGACTCACAGCTGTGCTTTATATTTCCTTTCATGATATAACCCGGCGTCAACCAGGCCCTAATACCGATGCAGCCACCTACAGTGTAAGTCACAAAATTTGAGCAACATTTTCAGAGACTTGTCCTTTAAATGGATGCAACCCGACTATGTGGTTTCAGTGTTCGCATTTGAACAAACGGCACGAGTTAGCCCTGGATGGAAGCCAAATTCCCCAAACAAATGCCTCTTGTGAGAATCGAATCGACAACCACCCGGCAAGTCCACGACGCTAATCACTGCACCACGGCGGTTGGCTGGTCTGTTAACTACACAGATTTATGCAGCACTGACCCAGTGACTCGATTCACAATGGCCTAACAAATTTCATAATAGGTTGAATATTGACTGAATAATAGGCCGTTGGATTTGTGGTATTGTAACTCAAGTTTTAGACTGTGTTGCAATTAACATTTTGAAACTGCGAATTCCACACATCTATCCTTTCAAAATCCGCCCGACAGCTATCTGTTGCCAGACAATGGTACAGTTTGAGCATGCGTCATCAGCAAGTCAATTTTTTCATTTTAAAGAATCAGGTTCCAAAGCACTCACTTCTATGCGAACACTTTTACAGGCACTCTTTCGAAAACTAAATGCATGAGAAAAAAGAATGCCACGTACAGAGACGCGACATTTGAAAGCACTGATAATATCAGCGTTAAAGTATTGTCTCAGAGAGAGAGAGAGAGAGAGAGAGAGAGAGAGAGAGAGAGAGAAAGTCCATTAAAAAAGCTGAGAACCTTGCGAATTTCGCAAAACGCAACAACTTCTCTCACCTCACTGAAACGAGAGCATGTAATGTCAGTCAAATGAATGCTTTCGCTTATTCAAACCACTCAACAGCATTACGAACACCCCCTATTGTTTTCTACTGTATTTGCTTTTGCTTTCGGCATGCGTCAACAACTCCAGTGTAAACATTCCATGATTGTGGTCTCCATAAAAATCAGTAAAGTCAAGCAGCCATTGTCTTAGAGAAAAAAAAAAATCGGAATCTACGGTAAAGTCTGCCGTGGTAAAGTCTGTCGTCAGTGTATACATCCAAAGGATTTATTCTCTCATGAAATAAATCAATTCTCTCCTAGCGAATCACGCGGCCTGAGTACGACACCATGACGACTTCCGTTACTGACACGCGATTTCCTGGTGGCTTTAGCGGACTTACAATGGCTCTCCGACCACAGTGCTCCGAGCAAAAGGAGCTGTCCCCATCTGTCCATTGATCGTAGGTCAATAAACCGCAGTCGAGAGACCGTGAGTCCATTTCTATGGAGCGTCGTATTTCTTCGAAATGATGGTAGTCCTTTGACAGTCGTTTGCTCTTTAGAGATCGATTTAAAGCAAATGGCAGGAACTAACAGCAGGACATGGGAACGGCGCGCCAAACACAGAAAGAGATGAACACTTTATGAGAAGTCACAAGCTTGGAAAGGTCTTTGCTACTGTTTTCACACACACACACACACACACACACACACACACACACACACACACACACAAGAATCATCATCAAGAAAATAAATAGATAGATGAATAAATGAATAAATAGTGATAAGAAAAAATGATGATGATAATAATAATGATAATAATAATAATAATAATGATAATAATAACAATAATAATAATAATAATAAATAACAACAACAACAACAATAAAAATAACAATAATAATATGGATAATAATGATGATGACGATCATGGTAACTGTTTTTTCTCGTAAAAAAAAAAAAAGAAACACGTTATTTTCATTGGATTCCACAATGTTTGACGCATCAGATTAATGAAACAACACACCAACGTATGGCCCTAGAAAGCTGTGGGTGACACAAACTGTTAAAGCAATCTTAATGACTTCTGGCAATGTGTACCTTTCCAAAGTGGTTTGCTACCGGTTTGTTTCTTTGTTTGCATGTTTTGTTTATTTGTTTATCTGTTTGTTTTCAATTTCAGCGCACTATTCTCGGGCTTCCGTAAATCGTCATCTCCGCAAAAACGGTCTATGAAAAGACTTTTTCAGTTTCAGTTTCTTTTTTTTTTTTTTTCCTTTTTTTTTTTTTTTTTTTTTTTAGCCGGCTTCTGTCGATCTGCAACTTTTGCAAAATGGTCTACAAAATTATTTTTAGTTCCAGAGATAATCCCCCCCCCCCCCCCCCCCCCCCCCCCCCCCCCCCCCCCAATCCCCCCCCCCCCTTTTTTCGCAGTCTGCACCTTTTGCAAAATGATCTCTAAAAGGTCATTTCAGTTTCAGCGCAGTTTTTTCCCCCCCTTCAGCTTGTTGCTGTCTGCAGCCCTGCAAATCGGTCTAACAAAAGAACTTTTCAGTGTGGGTGCAATGTTTCCCAGCTTCTTGTCGTCGTGCACGTTTGCAAAGCGGTCTTTTAAAGACCGTTTCAATTTCAATGCTATGTTTTCCTGGTTTCTTACAACCTTCATCTTTGCAAAGCGGTATCGAACAAGATCTTTTCAGTTTCAATGCATTTTTTTTTTTTTTCTTTTCTTTCGTCTTCAGTCTGCATATTTGCAAGTGGCCCATGACAGCTCTTTTCAGGCTAATGCATTTCCGATTTCTTGCAATTGGCATCTTCGCAATTTCCTTGAGAGGGTTTTCTGTCTGAAATAGCGGGTTTTTTCCCCGCTTTTTTTTTGCAGTTTTGTACCTTTACACAGCGGTTTATCACAGGGTTTTCCAAAGCCCAGCCAGCTACATAAAGACTCTTTTCAGGGCTGTGTTAAAGGCCCACGGTTTAAGCCAGTGATACCAATTGTATCAGCACACGTGCATGTGAATCAGAATTGCCCATCTTCATAAGTCGTTATCGCTCGTTTTCAAAGCAGTTACATTGGAATCTGTAACTCTGAGCCACAGTTCGGGCGATGCTGACGGTTTTTGCGTGAGCCCAGTGGATGTCACTGTAAAGGAAAATACTGTTTCCAGGGGAAAAAACATTGTTATTATTGGCTTTTGTACCCAGTATACCTCTCCACAATGGTGTCCAAGTTGCCATGTTACCTAAAGCCTAAAGGCCTATGGTGTGCCCTTTGTGTGGGAACGCACGAGGCTCTTTCATTACAAAAATAATGTACCCCCTTCCTGGAGATTCTGTTCTAGTAATCTTCTCCTCTCTTCTCTCTCTCTCTCTCTCTCTCTCTCTCTCCTCTCCTCCTCTCTCTCTCTCTCTCTCTCTCTGTGTGTGTGTGTGTGTGTGTGTGTGTGTGTGTGTGTGCGTGTGTGTGAATGAGTATGTGTGTATGTGTGTGTGTTTAAGAGAGAGAGAGAGAGAGAGAGAGAGAGAGAGAGAGAGAGAGAGAGAGAGAGAGAGAGCTTCTTCTGTCATTCACTGTTTTTCTGCCTTTTGACCCCCACTTTCCTGTCATTGTTCCACAAAATTTTTCACATTCACCCATCATCATCATCATCATCATCATCATCATCATCGTCCATCGTCATCTTCTTCTTATTCCTCTCCTCCTCCTCTCCTCCTCCTCCTCCTCCTCTTTCTCTTCTTCTTCTTTCTTCTTTCTTCTTCTTCTTCTTCTTCTTCTTCTTCTTCCTCTTCTTCTTCTTTTCTTCGTCTTCTTCTTATTATTACTATTCTTATTCTGCTGTCTTGTTTGTGTTACAGTTTACAACACGTAATGCTTTTTTATTCTTTGATTGTGTGTCTGCTGCCTCCTCCTCCTCCTCCTGCTCCTCCTCCTCCTCCTGCTCCTCCTCCTTTTTTCTTCTTCGTCTGTCTTCTTACAGTTTACAAACACGTACTGGTTTTTGATTCTTTGCTTGATTGTGTCTTCGTCTTCGTCTTCGTCTTCGTCTTCTTCTTCTTCTTCTTCTTGTCACAGATTAGAACACGTAGTGGCTTTCTGTTTTATATTTTGACTGTTTAGTCTTTTTTGTACTCTGTCGACTAGGTAGGGAATGTATACACTGTCCAGAGTGGCTGCTGGCTGTCTATTCTGCAGGGTCAAGCATGCCCCAGCTGGCATTTTTGACTCATTTTGTAGCAGCTGAGCCAAGACGCTTATGTAATCATCACGTTGTTTCGGTTGTCTGTGCGTGAGTGCGTTTATGATGCCCTGGGACAGAATGGCAATCAGTCAAAACGTAGAGGAGGTGGTAATGGTGGGTGGTGGTGGTGGTGGTGGTGGTGTAAGTGCCCAAAGGCCGCAGAAACGAGAACTTGCAAAGTGTGCACTTCGTGGTGTGAATGTCTGTGTGTGTGTGTGTGTGTGTGTGTGTGTGTGTGTGTGTGTGTGTGTGTGTGTGTGTGTGTGAATATGTTTTCAACTGAATCTTCATGCCTCTTTCCTTCTCCATTTGTCTCACCCACCCTTTGC
>JADBJO010000711.1:7500-10000 GCA_016801955.1 Conus betulinus | reverse complement strand
AAACTGCCAACAACTTCACGATATCTTTTGGCATCAACAGGATCATCATCTTTAGTACATTCAATCTTCTGTTCACAGGGAGTACATCTAGGTTTACAATCAGTCATTCCAAACTTTTCAAGGATCTTTTCAACATATCTTTTCTGGTTCATTTTGACAAAACCATTTCCCTGTTCAAAATCAATGCCTAAAAGTAAGACAGTTTCCCCAGATCTTTCATTTTGAATCTATCTTTCAAAACTTGTTTGGTCTTGTTCAACAGTTTTTCACTGTTTGCAGCAATGATCATATCATCCACCACACAACACAAACAATAACAGTAAACTCATCACCACAACATCTTGTGTACACACAATGATCACTGACACTCTGAACAAACTGGTTCTGGATTAAATGGCTGTGTAGTAGAGATTGTCCAATTTCTTTCTGACTGTTTCAATCCATACAGTGATTTATTTAGCTTGTACACAAGCTTGGTCCCTTCAATATCAGGTTGTACTTCAAAACCTTCAGCTTGCTCCATATAAATCTCACAGTCTATAGGAGCATTGAGGTAGGCTGTTTTTACATCCATCTGATGTAAAAATCAGGTTGTACTGAGCAGCAAGTTGCATCAAAGTGCGTATTGATGTCATACTTGCAGTTGGTGCAAATGTTTCATGATAATCTACACCTTTCATCTGACTGTATCCTTTAGCAACAAATCTAGCTTGTAGGATTTTGATCCACTACAATCTTCTTTCATGGTATACACCCATCGACCCCCCACTGCTTTTCTACCCTCAGGAAGAGTGGTCAAGGTGAAGGTCTCATTTTCTTTCAGGGAATTCATTTCATCTTCCATTGCCACTTTCCAAAAAGTAGAATCAAAGGACTGAATGGCTTCTTTATAATTCTGAGGGAAAGTATGGCATTTGTAACAATAATCAATACTTGTCATCATTGCCTGATCATCTTCCTCAAAATCTGTTTTGTAATCAGCCAGATATGTTGGAGGTTTTCTATCTCTTTTGGGATATCTTGGATTTTGCTCCATCGTACATGGTACGTTTTTATCAGACATACACTTTGACCTCTCTTTGACGACATCATCTGTCCTGCATTCTGATCTTCCTTCATCATGTTCTTCATGTACATTTTCAATCACAACATCCCGTTTCAACATCAAATCACAATCATCAAAACAAATGCTGAGTCTGAGTTTCCTTTTCACTCACAGTCACCTTCTCACATACACTCTCTTGCTTTGTCACAAATTTCACAACCCTGTATCTGTACACTTTGTCAGACTCTGGAAAATACACCAGATACGCTGGGCTACCTTATATCATAACCCACAAATATGCCTTTTGTACACCTGGCATCAAGCTTACCTTTGTTTTGCATGTATGCATAGCATTCACATCCAAATGCCCTCATTTTGGATAGATTTGGCTTCTGTCCAGTCAATGCAAAGAATGGTGTCTGCTTCTTCAAGCGGTCATTGTAACATCTGTTACGAATGTATGCTGCTGTCATAACAGCGTATGGCCACAATTCTTTGGGCAAATTTGATTCAATGAGGAGACACACTACCCATCTCAAAAATTGTTCGCCAGTGTCGTTTCAGCAGCTGTTCCATTCTGGTGTGGAGAGTAAGGTGCAGACCTGTCATGTTTTATTTGATTCTTTCTGAGAAGTTCACCGAAAGCCTTCGAAGTGAACTCTGTGCCATTGTCTGACCTTATGCACTTCACCTTTCCATAAGGGGCACAATCTGCTAGAAATTTTTCAGTAGCAACAACAGTGTCACTTTTGTTCTTTAGCAGGTAGAGAAAAACAAACCCCTGAATAATCGTCTGTGAACGACATTGCATATCTGAAACCTTCCTTTGAAGCTGGAGTAATGGGACCAGCCAGATCAGTATGCACCAGCTGTAATGGAACATCTGAGCGAACACGTGGTTTCTTGTTTACGTCGTCATTTGTCATTTTACCCAACATACATACATTGCAATCATCAGGTTTCTTTTTACCAACAACTTTCATGCCATCAACCACTTTTTCGAGTTTCTTCACATCATCATAGTTACAGTGACCAAGAATTTTGTGCCATCCATCCAAATCACATGCATATTTCACACTGTCATTAGTATCATGAACAGGATCTACAGTGTTTGCATCACATGTTGTGTGAGATAATATAGTTTTCCATGCTTCTCAATGTGGAACTGAGTACCATCCTTGTACATAAGATCAGCAGAGTCAGGTTTGAAATACACACTCGCCCCTTTTCAGTTGCAGCCTGTACTGAGAAAATGTTCTGAGGATAAGAAGGAACGTACAAAGCATTCTTCAAAGATGCTTTCACATGTCTACCACTAGTGTCCATGATAGTAACATCTACATCCCCCCCTTTCACAGCAACATTACTTTTCTCCCCATTGGCCAGTTCAATGAAATGTTTTTCAGGCTTAAAACTGTCATCAAACTTGCTGAACTTGGATTCATCATTTATTAT
>JADBJO010000711.1:0-2500 GCA_016801955.1 Conus betulinus | reverse complement strand
AAGGCATGGTGCTTCTATGTCCACAGACAAATGGTTGTCCAAATCTGACGTAATCAGTACATTCAACAGAACTAACAGACATGTATTGAGTTCTTCTGAATTATGCTCTGACATTTCTGAGAGAGAGAGAGAGAGGAGAGAGAGAGAGAGAGAGAGAGAGGAGAGAGAGAGACAGAGAGAGAGAGACAGACAGACAGACAGATAAAGAGAAAGAGAGGACACACAGAGAGAGAGAGACAGATAAAGAGACGGAGAGAGAGACAGAGACACAGAGGAGAGAGAGAGAGAGAGAGAGAGAGAGAGAGAGAGAGAGAGAGAGAGAGAGAGAGAGAGAGAGAGAGGTGAATATAAAACTAGCAGTAAAGAGAATAAGAAAACAAAGAGAGATCATTCAAGAACCAGGATGGAAACAAAAACATGCCAAGTGGAATTATCTGATAAATGCAGCTAATTGCATTAATGAGTATCCTCCAGCCGCAAAACTGGAAACCACTTTCGCTGCTCATACGACTTAAAGATAACGTGTGATTGTTTTCTATTAGGGATTCCACTGTCTTAATGTTAATGTCGAATTCCTCACATACATAACGTTGAAAAAAAAAAACCTGGGCACTGAAAAAGAACATGATCACCAGACACGTGATGGACACACGTGTGTGTTACAGTTGGAGGACATCTAGTTTTCCTTGATGTTACCGAAAGTTGTAAATCAAACTTGAAATTTCTTTAGGGCACAAGAGCTCAACTTGAAATTTGTTTTGGACAAAACAGGATTTCTGGTTTTATTTGGAAGGGTTTTCACGATGTATGCAGCCTTCAGATTTTTAAGGAAGGGTTCATTATGTCAGCAGCTTTTAGATTAATCTACAGGAGATTCAGAACGATGCATTTGTAATTGTTGGGAAGTTTTAATCCTGTGTGCGTTTGTTGTGATTGTTTTCGAAGGGTTCATATTGCTTACACTTCATAACTTTGTGTCTAGAAGTGGTTTCATGACGGTTTCTATTTTCTTCTGGTTTTTTTTTTTTTTTTTTTTTTTTTTTTTTAATTTTGAGCTTTAAGAGAGCACTCTAACACCTGAGCTTTTTAGGGACTCATACTGTGGTGGATTCAATTAGAAAAAATAACTCATGACACACTCGCACTTTTTCATTTGCTTAAAGTAGTGCTATGGTGTCATGTATTTTTAGGAAGAAGGTTTAGGGATTTCCTGTTTCCGATGTACAATTCGTAATGTGCTGTGAAAGAGAAATTAGGGATGAATGCTCTTTCCCCTTTTAATGATCATTCGTGTCCTGCCGCCCAAAAAAAAAAAAAAATCTTTGAAAAAGTCGATGGAACGACCTACAAAACATAGGTCAGTCCCTCTGTGGTCTTTACTCACAAGCATGCCTTTGATCTCTGTGACTCCACATCACCAGCACCCTCAGCCTTCTTTATGATTTTGAATGAAAAGCCACCATGAATAGATTTCTTGCGTGATTTTAGGACAGCCAGGCAGCCAAGAAAAGTGAATGCCGATAACCCAGTCTAGACAGAATGCATGCATTAACTGATGTCTTGGTGCCTCTGGTGCGAGAACGTTGACGGAAGGGGCTGACACGTCATTATTTCTCGTTCCATGAGAGATGGTGATTTCAGACAAAGCCAGGGTCACGCACTTGATTAGAAACCAAAATAGTGGTGTTTCAGACAGAGAGAGAGAGAGGGAGAGAGAGTGACGGAGGAGAGAGAGGGGAGAGAGACAGACAGGCAGGCAGACAGACAGGCAGAGAAAAATATCGTCTTAGAAACAATTTCTTGGCAAACACTGATGATAGACAATATATAGATAATGATCTGCCCGTAAACTCCCCTCCCATTCTGTCCAAATCCCACAACACCTCACCCACTCTGCAGTCCTCCTCTTCCCCCTGCTCGCCTTTTCGGGTACCTGTGCTTCATCTGCTAAACGAAAATACGTTTGGCTGACATTCCACTTCTCCTCCGTTCCCTTTCCCGTCCCAAGTCTCCATTTCTCCATCATCGGATAACCCCCCCTCCCCTCTTTCCTGAAGGAAATTATCCGCCCTTGATTCATTCAGACCGAACGATTTTTCAACGACCACGCAATCTCTCCACTGAGATCAGTCTGCGTCCACGCCTGCTTGCGTTCACCAGCAGAAATTGAGAATGAATCAGGAGAAACGGTGAAAAGTAGTAGAAAGGGGAGTGATGAAACACTGAGAAGGGAGGATGGGGGAGCTTTGGGAGAGGGGAGAGTTGGAGGAGGAGGAGGAGGAGGAGGAGGAGGAGGAGGAGAGGAGGGGAGAAGCACCGAGGGGAGATAATCGAACAGCTGCCGTCGTGGCTTCGAGGTCTCCTGGGTGGGTATGGTTCCATGATCTCCACACCACTGATTCGACTGATCCTGATCCTGATCCTGATCTTGATCAAGGGCCATGTTTGAGCTTTCTGTGGGGTTTCGGTGAAGGAGATTCCTTGTAGCCTGTCTGTGTGT
>JADBJO010000710.1:583369-586281 GCA_016801955.1 Conus betulinus | reverse complement strand
TGTATTGTATTAAGTTTTACTTATTAGAAGAAAAAAAATAATAAAAACGAGGAGAATACCAAAGAAGTGAACTTGCAAATTATTGTTCAATGAAAAAAAAAAAAATAATAATAATAACACGCATGTGAAGGTTCCGTTTTAGCTGGCGCTCTGTTCATCATGTTAAAAAGAAATAGAGCCGGGGCTGATGAAAAGGGAAAGGTAAGATGCACGCTGGTAAGAGGGGTCACCACAGGACCTTCCATTACCAACATGGACACAGTAAGAAAGAGGTATCACATGAACAACCAGAAGTAGCGTCTCTAAAGGTAATGAACGAGGAGGAGGGAGAGCTGAGATGATACAACATTTCATGAAGCTTCAACGGCCCTTTTTCACAGACGAGAGCACACACTGTAGTGAAAGGAAGGACACAACGTGCAGTATGTGACAGCAATCATGGAGTTCACCACACAAAAAGGAAATGAAACATCAAAGCACGCACACACACACACACACACACACACACACGCACACGCACACGCACGCACGCACGCACGCACGCACACGCACACACACACACACATACTCACACACACACACACACACACACCACACACACACACCACACTTATTTCAAAAGCAAAACCAAAGAAACGTTCCCTCCTTCCCCCTCACAATCGATCACACCATAATATAAATGGCTAAAAATACCACTGAGGACCGCCGATCCCGCGTGTTTATGGACGCAGTCAAGTGATGTTGTCGGCTTACGTCCCCCTCTACATTAATGTAATGGGTTATGTCCCCTTCCTATTGATTTCTGTCAGTGTTTGAACTCCGTGGTACCGAATTCATACAATGCTGATGTCGGCCTCGCTTTTGATGACGTTGTGCAGGCTGATCAGATCATCTGATGGCACTTGTTGCCCGGACAACGTCTGCTGAAGCCAAAATACTGAATCCACTGTAACGAAACTTGGTGGAAAGAGAGTCCCAAGGACAAACTGATTACATTCTGGTACGGATCTGTGATGGGAATCGGATAAAATGGAGGATCCGGGATCTGTTTGACCCACAACAGAGGTCTAAGCCTGGCTCTTTTAGTGTCTTCATAAAATGGATGTTTGGTTAGAATCTGAGTGTATGCAGCAGCACAGCGGACATTGTGAGTTCCTTCTTTTTTTCTTCTTCTTTCTTCTTCTTCTCTTTTTTTCTTTCTTTTCTTTTTTTTTTTTTTTCTTTTTCTTTTTTTTCTTTCTTTCGTTTGTTTTTTCCTTTTTCTCTTTTTTTTCTTTTTCTTCTTCTTCTTATTTTCTCTTCTTCCCTTCTTCTTCTTCTTCTTCCTCTTCTTCTTTCTGCTCGACTACAGGCAATCACACCAATTTGTCTCAAATTTGATCACAAAGCCAACTGTTTTGTCCTCTGAGTTCATGTGGCTTTGAGTCAAAAACATGCAAATGTCACAACAATTTCGGCTGTGCAATGAAAGCCAATACGTCGAGGAGGGATGGGATCATCCGCCTGTGTGACTGTAGAGTCACATTATTCACTGCTACAGAACACAGCATCGTATGACGTTTGCGTGGAGGTTTCAGATCAAGTATACATGTTCTATGAGTTTGCCTTCATGGAGTGAGCTAGACTTTTCCTCTCCATTGCATGGCCATAAATACACCATAAACGGTCTTTGATTGAATGACATCCACAACTTCCGAAAGCCCTAAGAGAACAAGTTCAAAACTGACAACTGAATAATACATTTATTCTCTGGAACTGATGTATAATGGTGGTTTTTATAGGAACAGTTTTCTTATACCCCCCAACACATTTTTTTAGATTTAATCTTCCAAGCATTGCATTGTTCCGTCCATATTTGGATGTTATTATTTTTTTTAATCTGTTTATTTATTTGTTGATTTATCATTTACTTTTTTCATGTTACTTACTTAGGTAGGATTGGGAGAGGCGACTTATTCCTTGTGCATTGTGTTTAGAATTATTACAGCCTTTGCGGAAATATCTTCAGAGTATGCGTTTTCGAGTATGATCTATTGAGTAATCATGTTTCATTGTGCTTGCTACAGAAAAAAAAAAGCATGAAAAAACTTTTTCAGGGGGGTTGCTAACAAGGTTTCTTTTTGCATGTTACACTCAGAACCTCAAGATAAGCACCTACCACCGGCAGGTCCGGAGAATTTCCGGGGGGATCCGGGAAAGCCAAAAAAAAAATGTTTTGTTCCTTCGTTGGGTTTCAAAAAATATACCTATACCAAGGCAACCATCCACTGGTCTAAAAATCCACGGCTCTTCGGCCAAACTGACTTTCTCCAAGGAATCAGTCATACTTCTGCTTCTTTGGGCGATTTCTTTAATATTTTCAATCATTCATACTTGTTTATTATCGTTCACTGATGTAATAGGATACCAGCAGCCAGAGCGGCTTGTCACTAATTCAGCAATCACTTAGGCGTCCACGTGACGTGTTACTGTCTTAAACCACACATGTCCTCACTGCAACTCTCTGTTTCCCCCCCACAATTTCGTACTCGACGTAATTTCAGTTGGATCCAGAAATTCGTGACATGATAAACAAGACAGTTCGTTTCCCTTACAGTAGTTCCATGAGGAGACTGGACAGCTTGATTCCTCTTCGTGTCCTGCCCCTGTTGCCCACGTCGTGACGTCTATTGCCACTGGGCGGGGGCCACATCATCCAAGCTCTGTCCTGCTGGTTTGCAGGCCCCAGTTCTAAGTGTCGTGTCGTGTGAACCATCCGACTTTGGAATGAAGGAACGTCCTGGTGGCCATCTGACGTGAGTGCCCAACCAACTTCCTCGTGGAAACCCGTGTTTTTTGTGATCCGGTGACGTGGACAGGCAAGTCACCCACAATGGCTGACCTCGTCACCCAGGGGCTGTTGACGCAGTTGC
>JADBJO010000710.1:575869-580869 GCA_016801955.1 Conus betulinus | reverse complement strand
ACCACGAAAGAGCACAAAGACATCCTATGTGACCAGCAGGCCGCACGATATGCCAGACAGAAGGAACAGGAAGTGACTGTAAGAGGTATCTCCACTGTACTTCTTTCCTTGTCGACGGACACTTCTGTTCTCATGTTATGTCTTTTCAAAACAAACGTAAAAGTCTATTGTTGTATATCAACAAAAAAAACCCAGTGAAACATGAACTTTGCTCTCAATATGCGCTTAAATACTTTTTTGCTGATGCCAAAACATTGTTGTGAGGTAATTAAAAACATGAAATGTGCCTGCCTTATAACAAATTTGTCCAACAATTCTGGTTCTAAGCTCTTTTGTGTTAAAATGCTAGCCCTCTGCCTAAAAAAATGTTGTCATTTAGCTAACACCTGCAATGAAGTATGAAATTGGAGTTTTAATGTCACATGCACATGCAGATGTATTATTTCATACATAGTCATCAGTTCGTAAACAGTAAGTTCGATGAGTTCATGTTTAATGGAAGTCTGGTAATGTTCGTACAGAAGAATCCTGACCTGCTGCTTGATCAGGATCGCACGACAGACCAACACCAAAATAAATAATTCGTCCGTGTACCACGTTCAATCTTTCCAAGTGAAGGCAACGTTGGGTCAAGGGTTTTCGCATGCCCCTGCTGACAGATGAAGACGTGTCCTTCTTGACGGAGATAACGATAGGGAGAAGAAACTAATATCTTTAATTTTACTGGACCCATCACTGAAAACACTGTATTTGCCATCTCTCTCTCTCTCTCTCTCTCTCTCTCTCTCTCTCTCTCTCTCTCTCTCTCTCTCTCTCTTCTCTCTCTCTGTGTGTCTCTCACACACACACCACACACACACACACACACACACACACACACACAAACGTCTCTGTGGGTGGGTGAAAAGTCCAGTAGCCCCAAAAGTCGTCCCACCAACATTATCAAGAATAACGCGACAAAGATCAATCTAATCACAATACTATGATAGAGACGGGCACAAATAATACAGCTGACGTGTCAAGTCAAGTCTAGTCAGGTGAAAATGATCTTTATTGAGGGTTAAAAAATAAGGACAAGGAAACACGAATCAAAGCAGACGTAGAAATCCGAAAATACATAGATGTAAGGAAAACAATGAAGCATCTAACAACTATCACAATCAATATTTTGATGAACAATACACAACATATCAGACTAGGCACATCCAGACATTGAAGAGAGAGACAGAGACAGAGACAGAGACACAGAGAGAGACAGAGACACAGAGAGAGAGACAGAGACGGAGAGACAGACAGACAGAGATGCCACAGGATGGGTCTCAGGGAGAGGTGTCTGACCATACACACACAAAAATGAAAACAGAGTCCGGCTGGGTTCGGGAATCCCTGCTGTTGTTTATGGAAGTGAAGCGACACACCATTACTCATGACACTGAGCTGGACCATGTTGAACAGTGTGTGTAGGACAGCATTCGGCACTGAAAAAAAAAAACCCTGAAACACCACAAACCACCACACTACCTACTACTTTTACCGTTCTGTGTTTCAGTACCTATATGTACACATTCACAATGTAATTAAGAACAAACGGAATTAAGTAGACTGATGTACACATTTACAATATGATTAAGACCAAATGACATTGGCTAGACTAATGTACACAGTCATTTACAATATAATTAAGAACAAAGAACATGACTAGACTGATGTACACATTTACAATATGATTAAGAACAAATGACATTGACTAGACTGTTGTACACATCTACAATATGATTAAAAACAAATAACATTGACTAGACTGATGTACACATTTATAATATGATTACGGACAAATGACATTGACTAGACTGATGTACACATTTACAATATTTTTAAGAACAAATGACATCGACTAGACTGATGTACACATTTACAATATCATTAAGAACAAATGACATCGACTAAACTGATGTACACATTTACAATATAATCAAGAACAAAATGACATTGACTAGACTGATGTACACATTTACAATATAATTAAGAACAAATGTCATCGACTTGACTGATGTACCTATTTACAATATGATTAAGAACAAATGACATTGACTGGACATTGACTAGACTGATGTACGCATTTACAATATGATTAAGAACAAGTGACATTGACTAGACTGATGTACACATTTACAATATGATTAAGAACAAGTGACTGACTAGACTGATGTACACATTTACAATATGATTAAGAACAAGTGACATTGAATAGACTGATGTACACATTTACAATATGATTAAGAACAAGTGACATTGACTAGACTGATGTACACATTTACAATACGATTAAGAACAAGTGACATTGACTAGACTGATGTACACATTTACAATACGATTAAGAACAGTGACATTGACTAGACTGATGTACACATTTACAATACGATTAAGAACAAGTGACATTGACTAGACTGATGTACACATTTACAATACGATTAAGAACAAGTGACATTGACTAGACTGATGTCCACATTTACAATACGATCAAGAACAAGTGACATTGACTAGACTGAATGAAAAAAATAAGGAAGCCAAGTAGCGCTACCAGCTTTGAAACTGACAGAGCTAGCGCTGATCTCTGGTTTACGTAGCATGTCTGCATTGGTTCAGTGGGACAGGGGACAGGAAGGGGGTGACAGCAAGAGGCTAAAGGTTATGAACTCGATTCCGGGAGAAACTACAAATCTTGCCACAGACTTCCAATATGTTTGCACGAGTTAAAATGTCATTCAAGAGCTATATTCAGCTTTGTACTTTTCTACCCAGCTAATCATACTGTTTGGACATAAAACATATATCCCCAAACTAATATTTGGCCCCTTCCCTACTATCACAGCCACCCTTCATGCTCTTTGTCCCTAATATGGAAGACGGTCAGTCAAATCACAATTTAATTTCTACGTTGTTTGTTTTTGTTTATTTGTTTTTACATTTTTCCCCCTTTTTCTTACAATTTTATAATTTCTTTACTTATTCCCTAAAGAAAGTGTTCAGCAAAGAATGGTGAATCTAAATGGTTGTGCACCTCTCTTCTAACTTAAGATAACAACAGATGAAATCATTCAAGGTTCAAACGGCGAGGATAAAGATTTCAATGCAAAAGGTGTCCGTACAAAGGTAGTTTGGAGCAGGTAAGTCTGACTTCGCACACAGATGGCCGAAGCTATCCCCACAACAGGATGCTAGTCTGCCGCTGGTTAGAGTTAATGAAATATTCAATTCAACAAAGGTTGAGATTTTTTTAACAAATATTGTCCAAAGTGTCAAAAACATGAGCCAAAATTTACTTAAGTCCTTGAGTGATAACTGCACTTATGGTGTTAGACAGTACATCAAAAGAACTACCTTTGCTTTGAATAGCATACTGACTTTACCACAGCCAACTGCTTTGACAGTTAGAAACGGTAATCATGCTAGGCAACATGATGATCTTAGTGACTGTTAGGGTCAGTCTTCAGCCTGCTCAATGGAGAACATTTTAAAACGAAACTGTGCGTCATAACACTCTGACGTACAGTGCCAAGTTAGAACACAAAACAGTGACAACTATGAAACATACGCTTTTTGAAACGACTATTGTTTACCAAACTTTGCGAAATGCAAGAAATACACTGACCCTGTTCGTGCAATAACGTCATAAAGTTGAACAGACACTAATGACACACACGTTCAACTGCCACTCTCTCCACGATTCTGTCAAGCTAAGTGCAGCGAACCAAAGCCCCCCCCCCCCCCCCCCCCCCCCCCCCCCATGTTTTCAGTGGGAGCCAATCAAAATTCCCCAAAGAAACATTTCCGGATGCCAACATTTTGACCAATCAAAAAGCCCAAGAAAACCCAGATATTTTTAAAGTGGAAACAGTCCATGCATTCCTCACTCCTCCTCCCACCGACCTCTCCCCATGGACACTGCCTCACTGAGAAAGTCAAGACCTGGTCACAGAGACAGGCAGAGGGAGAGACAAGTTGTGTGTGTGTGTGTGTGTGTGTGTGTGTGTGTGTGTGTGTGTGTGTGTGTGGCGCGTGCGTGCGTGCGCGCGCGCGAGCGCGCGCGCGTGTGTGTGTGTGTGTGTGTGTGTATGTGTGTGTGAGTGTGTGTGTGTGTGTGTGAATAGAATTCTATTGTAAGCGATTTTGAAATAAACAACTGACTCAGTTTCCTTACAAGTAGTCCCACTTCTCTTCCTAAAAACACACTAAATAAACGCTGTGACAAACATTGGGAATTCCCGATGTCATCACTATCGCCCGATGTGGACGCACAGAAACATGCAGTCAAGAGAAAGCCGACAAAAGGAGGAAAGTCCGATGTGAAACCATGGCGGTATTATTCCACTCACTGGTTCCAGCCTTTTTCCCTTCCCGTGTAGTTGATCCCATTTCAGTAGGTTATTTGATCTTGTCGTATTTTGTTACCGTCGTTTTACGTCGTTTTATTGATTTACAATAGCTTATTTAACTTGACTTTATCTTATTTTTTTTTTCGTTAACCACAACTTCTTAAAAAGAAGAGGACACCAAGACAATATCAATGAACTGTATATATTTTATTGTGGGAGGATAGGGTGGGGGGGGGGGGTATGCACGTGCGGATGTTTTTTTTTATTTGACATTAAAAAATGAAAAGAAAAATGGCAAAATCAATAAAAAGGGTTAAGAAAAGTAAAAGGTATAATACACGTAGGAGTGACCATCAAACCACATCTGTAATGAATGCACAAAAAAAATCCAGAAAATATCATTTTGGCATTCTTGTCGACATCTTGAAACCAACAGAAAATCGACTGTAAATGTCTTGAATTAGAATAGCATAATGAAATAGAAAGAGACAGGAAGAGAGTGGTGTGAAAATGTCGTTATATGACACATCATATCACATAACTTGTAAACATGAAATATTACGTCACAAGCTATAATAGCCATTTTAATAGGGGAAGAGGTGACGCACAAAAGCACACACATCT
>JADBJO010000710.1:557911-565411 GCA_016801955.1 Conus betulinus | reverse complement strand
CTTCTTTCCATTATTGTTTCTGTCTCTTTTGTCTTTGTTTCTGTCGCTCTCTGTTTCTGTCTCTGCCTGTCTCTGTGTGTCTCTCTCTCTGTCTCTGTCTGTCTGTCTGTCTTTGTCTGTCTGTCTGTCTCTCTCTCTCTCTCTCTCTCTCTCTCTCTCTCTCTCTCTCTCTCTCTCTTCCTCTACCCTACCGCTCTACACTCCAAACTTACCTAACCCCCCACCCCCCACCCCGATGCTACCTCCTCCTCCTCCTCCTCCTCCTCCTCCTCCTCCTCTTCCTTCCTAGTGATACACTGTCCAACTTTCACGTCTTCATCCAGGTCAACTTAACCCCTCAGCTCACGCAGTAGCTGTCGAGGTTTTACAACACAAAACCCCTCAGTTCTTCACACATAAACACCACCACCACCCACCCACCACCCACCACCACCAACCATCACCCACCACCCACACCACCACGCTCCCTCCGTCTCCCCTTCTGCCTGCCTGCTCCTCCCCCCTCCTCCTCTCCCCCTCCCCCCTCCTCCTCCTCCTCTCCTCCTCCTCCTCCTCTCCTCTTCCTCCTCTTCTGCCGAGCACTAAAAAGGAGTAAACATAGTGGTAATAAAGTCACGAAACAAAGGATGGAGGAGGGAAAGAGAGGGAGGAAGAGGAGAGGGGGGGGGGCAGCTGTGACGAACACGACAACAAAAACAGGAAGAGAGAAGAAGAAGAAAGAAGAAGAAAGAAGAAGAAGTACAATTAAAACACTTGAGAAGGAAGAGAAACAAGCAACACAACGAACAAGGAGAGACGAAGGAGGAGGAAGGGGGAGGAGGGGGTGGGGTGGAGGAGGAGGAGGAGAAGAAGAAGAAGAAGAAGAAGAAAAGAAGAAGAAGAAGAAGAAGAAGACGAAAGAACAACAACAACAACAACAACAACAACAAAAAACAACAACAACGAAAAACGATACCAAAATAACACTAAAACAAAACCATGGAAAGAAAAATAGCAATAAAAAACAAACATCATCATCATCGATAATAACAACAACAACAACAACAACAACAACAGCAACAACAACAACAACAACAACAACAACAATAACAAGAATGAGGAGGAGAAGGAGGAGGAGGAGGAAGAAGAGAACACGAAAAAGAACAAGGACGAAAAAAAAAAGGAGGGGAGGGGAGGAGGGGGGTAGGGGAAGAAGTGCTCAATTAAACTCCACAGAAGAAAAACCAGACAAAGACGTGACCAAAGAAAAAGAGGAAGGCGGATGTGCATTGACAAACATAATCAACACCTATACCGACCTAACCACCTCGACATGGAGGTGTTGCGAAAGATAAGCCCCGGGCGAAGGGGGGGAGGAGGAGGGGGGTGGAGAGAAGTGGGGGGCGACGGGTTAGGGGGAGGAGACGAAGAAGGGGGAGAGGCAAGAGGGGCAGGTAGGTAGTTAGGGGGAGAGAGGGGTGGGGGGGGGGGGGGGGGGCGACAGAAAATGACTACCGTGAAATCCGATCCTATGGCCGATCTGTTTTAGCTGTGGGTCGTTAGGAAGGGGGGTGGGGGATGGAGGACGGGGGGGGGGGGTCGTCTCTTTAATACTAAGCCCCAGCAATTACTGCCGCATTAAACTGCCACCATCCATTTTTTTTTTCTCTGTCTCTCTCTGTCTCTGTCTAAGGGGCGGGAGGTAGTGTTATTTGTTTATTCAGAGTCCTCCTCCTCCTCCTCCTCCTCCTCCTCCTCTCCTCCCACCACCCCATCATCCCACATTCCACCCACCCCCTTCCTCCTTTCCGACTCCTCGCGAAGAAATTAAGCTGAAGATAGTCACTGCGTGTTGGTCATGTATTAGAATGAATGAAAGCACGGGAATCCCAGCGCCCCCCCCCTCCCCCCTCCGCCACCGTCTCTTTACCCCCCTCCCCCCTCCGCCCGCCTCCGGCCCCCCTTCCCCCCCCCCCCCCCCCCCCCCACCCCCCCCCCCACCCCCCCCCCCCACACACACACACACACGCACATCCCTATGCTCTACCCAGGAAAGTTACTGTTGAGAATGAGTATGCAGAAGTGCACTTACGTAGGAAGTTGTGCGAACACGATGAATGCAGATGCGTGCACACACGCACACACACACACACACACGCACACACGCACACACACACACACACACACACACACACACACACACACAATCCCGTGGAGGAATCAGCAACATCACACTATGAGTTTAGTAGACGTTTGCTCGCTGCGTCACGCCGACGCTCAACATGAAAAGCGCGACCTTCTCTTCCCCAGCCAGAGCATCGTTTGATCCCTCGTGGTATCAGTGTAGTGCCAGAGATGTCCTCCACCCCATCACTCCCCCCCCCCCCTCCACTTTTCAGTTTCAGTTTGATCATTGAGGTATCACTGCTCCGCTAACCCCCCCCCCCCCCCCTCCCCACCTTCTTCCCACAACCCGCTCCTCCTGATTGGCTGGTTAGGTCCGTCACGTGAAGAACTGGGGTGGGACGACGGCGTTAAACCTGATTCAGGCATCTAACTAACCGCGGCTCACCTGTTGCGAATTCTGTCTCCTCCCCACCCACCCACACCCCCTACCTCCCCACCTTTCCTTCTTATCCCTTCTCTCCCCCGTCCCCCCCCCACCCCCCCCCCCCCACCCCCCACCCCGCCCCCGACATGACTCTCGCCGTCGGCCTGAAATACTGACTGTAAAAATTTGAAATGTGAAGTAAGTACAGTAACAGACGACGAAGATAGTGTTTGCTTTGGCTCATGAGCAGTCTTCGTTCTGTTGAGGTCGTTTAATACTGAGTTTGTTACCGTTTTTTCCAGTGTTTGTTTTTTACTGTATTCAATATAAGAAGGGCGTTACCAGCCTTGAAGAGAAATAGATGTCTGATTTCGTGTTTGATCATTTTCTCCAGTTGTTGTGAGGGCATAAAATGTGTCAGGTACAGGCTATACGGGTAAGCTTGGTACATCCTCTTTTTGGCAGGGAGGGGAGGGGAGGGGGTGTCTCCTTGTTTCGTTCTGTGTACTGTGTGTTGACATTTCTCACCAGACGATACGGTATCGCAAGCAGCATTCTTTTGAAGTTACGACCGTGTGTTGATTTTTCATCATGGGAGTAAAAGTTACACTACTACTTTTTTTTTTTAATAATCGAATAATCAGTGTTTATAAGTGCGCTGGAAGAGGATAGTGCGCTGGAGATGTCAATACAACATTGGCACATTTGTCAGTCATACTCATAATATGCATACAATGTTAATCTGACAACACGAAAAAGGAATAATAATGAGAATAATGATAATAATGATAACAATGGTAATAATAATAATAATGACAATAATAATCATAATTATTATCATTATATACTACTGATAACAAACTATTAAAGATGATGATAATAACCAGAATAACTGCATCGACAGCAGTGAAAACGACAATGATAAGAAATGAACGCCAACGTCAAGGAATCTTGGTACCTGCAATGTCTGTAACAGCAGAGGTACACTGCTTGATTGATATTATCTCTCACAGTCCGCGCTGACTGAAAACACCGCCTGTGTCTTCAGTGCCTCCAGATCAAAGCTGCCGAGCCGGAGACCTTCCAGCAAGGTAAGAGAAGGATTTGGGATGCTTCTTCGTCTGTTGGCTCAGTTTGTTGCCTCGTTAGTTAATCACTGACTGTCAGAATTAACAGTCCACCCAGACGAAGGGGGGGGGGGGGGGGGGGCATCATTACAGACGGGGGATAACTGTCTGAGGACAACGACGGAGGGCAGGGGAAGGAGGGAGGGGAGGAAGTAAGGAGGGCGTGTGTGGTGGGGGTGGGGGGGGGGGGGGGGGGGGTAACTTACATGACACCAGGCTGACATGAGAAGGTGTGTTCTTATTCTCAGACTGCCCCGTGTTTCGTTCAAACGTATAAAGCGTTTAAGAAGAAGAAGGGAAGAAAGAAAGAAAAACAGAAAGAAAGAAAGTAAGAAAGAAAGGAAGGAAAGAAGAAGCGGAAAAAAGAAAAGAAAAGAAAAAAGAAAGAAAGAAAAAGAAAAAAAAAAAAAAAAAAAAACAAACGTCACAATTTGGCTAACTGATATCCACCTTTTACACTGACTTCTGTTGGGCTCAATGGCACAATAAACCACTGAACTAGTCCGGAGTCCGGAATAGCTAAGTGGTAGAGCGCCGGACTCGTAATCTTGGTGATCCTGGAGTTGCGGGTTGAATCTCCGCCGGGCCGTTTCAGTACAGAGGGATTTTTCCCTCGGAGTTAACATTGGCTCTGACTCCCATTTCCCATACAATCCTTTGAATGAGAATATGAGACTATAAACCAAGGTTCCGTGTGTGAACGCACGCCTAACATCTTGCACACGCGTAAAATCCCATCACCAACTTTCGGAAGAGAATGCCAATTTGGCCGTTGGTATAGTTGACATGTTACCCAAAGCATACACCCTGCGTGAGAAATGGAAAGAATGAAGGAAAGTAAGGAAATCGAGTGAACGATAGTGAACGATGGACTGGAAGACACGGTAAAACGACTGAATGAAGCGCCAGCTGGCAGCTCTTAGTCGGCACTACCCAGGTAGGCAGCCCGTTGTGTAAACGAGTGTGGATTGTAAAGCGCTTAGAGCTTAGTCTCTAGCCGAGGATAGGCGCTATATAAGTATTCATGATAATAACTTGTCAAAACGCTTTTATGCGCGGACACAAGAGTCGAGCTTCAAAGCTCGGAGCCGGTGGAAGAGTTACGAAGTAATTTACATCGCCACTTGTTCACTGTGGTTCTTAGAAACATGAACTGCTTTCGAACGAAAATAAAACTTACCTTTTTTTCCCTTTTATTTATCTCATTTATTTATTTATTTATTTATTTTTTTTTTTTTTTTTTTTTTTTTTTTGCCTTTTTCAAGAACGATATCGTTTTCTCTCTTCCTTTCGCAGTGGTGTTTAATGGTGATATTTGGGCTCTCATTTTTTTTCTGTCTGCTGCAAGGGAAGTGTGTGATGTTGCCACAAGGCTATAGCATCAGCAACAACACCAGCAACAACACCAGCAACAAAAAACCAGTACGCTCACACCACCAGAACAACGAGTATAGATTAGTAGCAACAAAAATAGCTTCTTTTTTTTTTCAATGTCAGTTGTTTCCAGCCGGACTCGATTTCCCAAGTTCTGGCTGTGACCTCGCTGTCTACCTCTGAAGTAACCGTGAAAGAGAATACCGCTCATTCTGTGCACCAGTCCGTATGACAGCATCATTTAGAGTGCAGGGTAAGAAGAAGAAGAAGAAAAAAAAGTCTGAACTACATCACAAAATATCTACTTTCTGACCTCTGACCCCATAAAGGCAGAATCTCTCTTGTCCGGCGAAAGAGGTGGGGATGAGGACCGTGATGGCTGGGGGGGGAAAATGAAAGAAATAAAAAAAAAGAGAGGAAGGAGAGAAGAGGCACAAGGAGGGAAGGGGGGGGGGGTGAAGAAGAGGGGCCCGTACGCTTCGGAAGTACCGGTCGAACCCGATCCCAAACGCAGCGTCTGTCATAGTAAACGTACATCTCAAACGGACTTCGGCATCCAGTTCAACCCGACCGTTCGAGATACACCGTGATCTATTCGAAACGGACAGTTAGTATCCTCCAACCAATCAACGCTCAGCATTCAGCCACACCCATGACACAAGGAAAAATGGCGTCGTCCAGCAAGGCGGTCCAGACTGTCCGATTCGGAGACTAAACGTTTGATTGAAGCGTACCAAGGCCATGATGTACTTTGGAATGTCAACTCAAAAAATTATAAGAATCTTCGAGAAAAAAAGCTTCGTATTCAATTGTACAGTCCTTTGAAGCGGCATGTGGGATCAAACTCGAAGGTTTTAAAACTCGTGAAGCACTCCGTCCGTTCGACACTGACTGGTCGGACCGCACAGGTTCAAACGTTTCGTCTCAACTGTACGGACGAAAAGGCTCGTGTGTTGGGACTCACACAATGCCAGACATAAACACTCTTGCAGCAGGTTCCATGAAAAGCTTGTTTCAGAGATGTTCTTCCACCTGATGTGATTTCTGAGTTTCTAAAAGAGATCAATGTTGGGTTGTTGTTGTTGTTTTTTCCCTCGGATCTACTAAAACTTTACGAAGGAAACATTTTTGAAGCAACTTTAGCGTGTTTTTAAGAAAAGCTGTTTTAATGAGGTGTGCGCGCGCGCGTGTGTGTGTGTGTGTGTGTGTGTGTGTGTGTGTGACTGAGAGAGCGAAAGAGACACAGAGAGAGAGAGAGAGAGTGTGTGTGTGTGTGTGTGTGTGTGTGTGTGTGTGTGTGTGACTGAGAGAGCGAGAGAGACGGAGAGAGATTCAGATGTTTTTAATCATATATAGGCCATTGCCCCTCATGGTGGGGAGTAATTGAACAATCAATTCACACAATGTTTTCCTTTATACATACAAATAATAAGGTTAAAGATAACGTTTTACGAGATAGCAACTTGACGCATCTGAAACGCTTTATACAAAAAAATTGATAGATTTCTGATGGTTCTATCATGTTTGCATGCCAAAAGTAACTTAATTAATCGAAACAGGTTTGGAAATGTATGAAATTTTGCAGGAATATATTGCTGTCTTAAGCTACTTAGTGCTGGACAACACAAAACGAAAATGGACCTCATCCTCTTTGGTGATTTTACACAGTGGGCAGATTAAATCGCTGTCATTGTGAGATCGATATTGGTAGCAATGCACAGCGATTTCTGAGACGCCAAGTCTGAATCTTGTCAACATAGTTTTCAAATGTCTATCTAAATTCAGTAACAGATGAGTTTTCACTTCGGGAACTGTACAAAACGTTCTGTACATACTAAATCTATCACTATTCTTAATATGGAAATCCCATTCTTGCCACCTACATAAAACCAATCTTTCCTTGAAATCAAGTAAAAAAAAAAAAAGCATTTATTTCCTCTACACCTTGATTTGTCCAAACAAATCCATATCCAAACGTATACAACTTACAACGGATATTTGTAGCCCAAGTTCTTTTATCACGTGAATCTAAATCGAGCAGCATCCTATAGGCTTTACGTGGTAGTCTTGACTCATCCATTCGAGTTAATTTTAGCCAGAATCGAATACATTTGACTACTGAGTTGATAAATATTGGATATCGATTCGTTTCCCCATATATTAGATCATTTGGCGTTCTCATTTCAACCCCTAAAAGCTTTTTAAGGGCAAACAGATGTATTTTTTTCAGAATGTTGAGCGGTATTATCTAAACCCATAACTCAGCCCCATACTGAACCGTTGGTTGAATTGTGTGTGTCAAATAACTTTAAATAAAAACCGAGAGAGTTGCATTTCAGCTTAGACAGTTTCTGTAGAATACATAACAAGGCACTTTTAGCTCTGCTCACCAAATCCTGACATGTAACAGAGAAACTCAGTCTTGTGGAGAAATAGATTCCTAAATACTGATACGCATTCACAACAGTT
>JADBJO010000710.1:550411-552911 GCA_016801955.1 Conus betulinus | reverse complement strand
TCTCTCTCTCTCTCTCTCTCTCTCTCTCTATCTCTCTCTCTCTCGCTTCTCTTCTCTTCTCTTTCTGTCTTGTCCTGTCTGTCTCTCTCTCCCTCAATCTTCTTCTCTCTTCTTCTCTGTCTGTCTGTTGGTCTCTCTCTCTCTCTCTCTCTCTCTCTCTCCTCTCTTCTCTTCTCTCTCTGTCTCGTCTCTGTCTCTCTCTCTCTCCGTCTGTCTGTCTTTCTCCCTCTCTCTCTTTCTCTCTCTCTAATCCTTCGTCTATGTCTATGTCTGTCGGTCTGTCTCTCTCTCATCTCTCTCTCTTCTCTCTTCTGTCTCTCTCTCTCTCTCTCTCTCTCATCACCTCTCTCTCTCTTGTCTGTCTCTGTCTGTCTGTCTGTGTCTGTCTCTCTGTCTCTCTATGTCTCTCGTCTCTCTGTCTCTCTCTCTATCATCCTCTCCTCTCTGCCTCTCTGTCTCTGCTGTCGGTCTCTCTCCTCCCCCTCTCTCTCTCTCTCTCTCTCCTCTCTCTCTCTCTCATCTTTCCTCTCTCTCCTCTGTCTCTGCTGTCGGTCGGTCTGTCTGTCGTCTGTCTCTCGCTCTCTCTCTCTCTCTCTCTCTCTCTCTCTCTCTATTCTCTCTCTCTCTGTGTGTCTCTCTGCCTGTCGGTCTGTTGTGTCTCTCTCTTACTGTCTCTCTCTCACTCTCTCTCTCTCTCGGTCCGTCTGTCTCTCTGTCTCTGTCTCTCTGTCTCTGTCTCTGTCCCTCTCTCTCTCTCTCTCTCTCTCTCTCTCTCTCTCTACTCTCTCTCTCTGATCCTTCTTGATCTCTTGCAGCCACCATCTCACCCAATTACCATCCTCACCTCTCACCCTCACCCTCTCTTACCCCCCCCCCCCTCACACACACACACACACACACACACACACACACCAACACACTCTTCACTACTCCCATCTTACACAAATCCCTTCTCCCCCTGCCTCTCCCCCCACCCCCCAATTTACTCCCCCCCTCCCCTCCCTGGGCCATCGGGGCCGCGCGATCATCTCCCACCCTCCACCCGCAACCACCCCCTCTCCACCCTCTCTTCCACCACCCTCCCTCCCATTCTCACTCTCCACTCTTTCTCTCCCCCCCCCCCCCCCCCCCCAGGAGATCTGTCCAGCGTGTGTGCGCGCTCGCAGCAGTGTTGTCTTAAGTCCCTTCTCCCTCTCCTCCCCCTCCCCCTCATTTTTCCACCTGTTGAAGAAAGGGAGAGTGGAAGGGAAGAGTGGAATCAGCCAAAGAATGGGGGGGGGGGGGGGGGGAGAGAAGAGGGAAGGGAGGGGTGACGGACTGGGCGGGGGATGGGAAGGGAGAGGGATGAAAGAAAGTCTCAGGATTTGTGTGTTTGGTGTGTGTGTGTGTGTGTGTGTGTGGTGTGTGTGTGTGTAGTGTGTGTGTGTGGTGTGTGTGTGTGTAGTGGTGTAGTGTGTGTGTGTGTGTAGTGTGTGTGTGTGTGTGTGTGTGTGTGTGTGTGTGTGTGTGTGTGTGTGTGGGTTGTGTGGTGTGTGTGTGTGTGTGTGGTGTGTGTGTGTGTGTGTGTGTGTGTGTGTGTGTGTGTGTGTGTAGTGTGTGTGTGTGTGTGTGTGTGTGTGTGTGTGTGTGTGTGTGTGTGTGTGTGTGGGTGTGCGTGTGTTGTGTGTGTGTGTGTGTGTGTGTGTGTAGTGTGCGTGTGTGTATGTGTCTGTGTGTACTACTCTCTGTGTGTGTGCGCGCGCGTGCGCACTGGTGGCGCGCGCGAGCGTGTGTGTGTGTGATTCCATCATTGCGTTGACACTGCTAGCGGATCTCGCCGCTACCCCTTCTGTCCCCACCCCTTCTCCCTCCTCCCCCTCTCTCTCTCCCTGTCTCTCTCTCTCTCTCCCTCTGTCTCTCTCTCCCCCTCCTGAAGACAGATTGAACAAGGTGGTTGGCCCCCCCTCTTGATAGTGTGCGTGTGCTGTCCGCTGGCTCAACTTGA
This sequence comes from Conus betulinus, assembly GCA_016801955.1. Lineage (NCBI taxonomy): Eukaryota > Metazoa > Mollusca > Gastropoda > Neogastropoda > Conidae > Conus > Conus betulinus. The sequence continues at coordinate 550,927 of JADBJO010000710.1, read as the reverse complement.
CCACGGGACAGTGAGTTCTGATGGATAGAGGAGAAGGAGGAGAGAGGGGGGGGGGGGGGCAGGCAGAGAGAGAGAGAGAGTAGGGGGAGTTAGCTGGCTGGTCGGTGGGTCGGCTGGTGGTCAGACGGTTCGGTCACTCACTCACACTGGCACAGATCCGCTCTCCACTCTGGCCACGGTCAAGCAAGCCAGCCACCGGTGGAAGGTGGTCAAGCGGTTGTTACAGACCCAGCAAAGCGAAAAAGGCTTTTGGGGGTTAACTTGTTCGGCAGAAGAAAAGACGACTCTTCCCCTAAAAGTTTTGGGGTGGTTAGTTTTTCTTTTGTGGTGGTGGTGGTTCCAATTGGAAAATCGTCGGCGGCCGAGTTTGTTTTTGGTTGTTTTTTTGTTTTTGTTTGTCTTTTTTCTTTTTTCTTTATAACTTGCCCACTTGGGATACGGATTTACAAGCGCGATTTCTTTTAAGCTAGCATCGAGTGAAATGTCGTGAATGTTGTGTCTTTTCTTCGTAATATG
>JADBJO010000710.1:535411-537911 GCA_016801955.1 Conus betulinus | reverse complement strand
TGTGTGTGTGTATGTGTGAGGGGGAGAGAGCGAGTGCGCGCGCGTGCGCGCGTGTGTGTAGGGGTAGGTGGGTGTGTGTGTGTGTGTGTGTGTGTGTGTGTGTGTGTGTGTGTGTGTGTGTGTGTGTGTGGTGTATTGACGGCGCGCGTGTACGTGTGAGCTTGTTTGTGACTGTGACCTCTGTACCCATAGGTGGTTGGCACCCATGCCCCAGATCTTTGAACTCCAATGTCAAAGGTCACATCCATCCTGCCACCAAATCAAATCACCCGATCGATCAGTTCACGAGTGGGGAACGGGGATGGGGGTGGGGGGGGGGGGTGGGAGGTGCCACAACGCATGAGCCTGGATTGAAGATTGGTGACCGATACTGGCAGAACTACATGTGGACATTCCTTAACTCTGCTCACCTCACCACAGTATGCACATGACAAAAGATAACTTTAGGTATGCCCCTCCTGCTGTGTGTGTGTGTGTGTGTGTGTGTGTGTGTGTGTGTGTGTGTGTGTGTGTGTGTGTGTGTGTGTGCGTGTGAGAGAGAGAGAGAGAGAGAGGGGGGGGGGAGAGGGAAGGGTGTGTGGTGGGGCTGAGTGGTTTGAAGTTGGTGTCAACTGAGACAGAAAGACAGAATGAATGAATGAAAGAAGAACTGCTACAAGCCTTTGCATAATACGGAAGGTTATCTGAAAAAAAAAGGAAACGGAAATAATGCGTAATATCAAAACTTATTTCCATTTTAATCAAATTAAAATTGAACCTTGGGTCTTTGATCGGAAACGGGAGCGGAGCGTTCTCTCTCTCTCTCTCTCTCTCTCTCTCTCTCTCTCTCTCTCTCTCTCTCTCTCTCTCTCTCTCTCTCTCTCTCTTTGTGACAAGAATTTCAAATTCTTCGTTCAACTTGTGCAATTGCCAACCGGCCAGAAATGATCTCGTTGATGTTTACTAGCAATTATCGGAATTGCGTAGTATCATCATTATCAACTCTTTTATAGTCTTTGACCGGAATGGAAGTGGAATGTGTGTGTGTGTGTGTGTGTGTGTGTGTGTGTGTGTGTGTGTGTGTGTGTGTGTGTGTGTGTGTGTGTGTGTGTGTGTGTGTAAAATGCGGAGGAAAGAGGGAGAGGCAGGTCCCCGAGATTTCGCAGGACGAGATGAACTGAACCCAAGTCTATTGTGTGAAGGAATGCATTAACATGAAGAACGTTAACAACAACGACGACGACGACGACGACAACACAACGACAACAACAAACAACAACGACAACAATAACAACACAACGACGACAACGACGACAACAACGACGACGACGACGACGACACAACGACAACAACAACGACGACGACAACAACAACACAACGACAACAATAACAACGACGACGACGACGACGACGACGACGACGACAACAACAACAACGACGACAACAACAACACAACGACACAATAACAACAACGACACGACGACGACAACAACAGCAGCAACGACGACGACGAACAACAACACAACGACAACAACAACGACGACAACGACGACAACAACAAGCACACAACAACAACACAACGACAAATAACAACGACGACAACACCCAACAACAACGACAACAACAAAACAACAACGACAACAACGCCGACAAAGACAACTTGTGTACATGGTTAGTACCGTTCCATCGGTCGGGGGTCAGATGGTTTGACGTATATTGAAACAAAGGTTTTTTTTTTTTTTCAATGCCTTATGGTGTCTGTTAGATACCATCCCGGAAGACGGTGTGTGGCTACCTTTATGGTGAATTTTGAAAACGGTCACGTGAGCAAAAAGAAAAAAATATCACCACCAATGTGAGCCGTGAAGTTCTAGGCGGAAAACGAAGAGGGAAGAAGAAGCGCGCAGTGTGTGTAGTGTGTGTGTGTGTGGTAGATGTGTGTGTGTGGTGTGTGTGTTGTGTGTGTGTGTGTGTGTGTGTGTGTGTGTGTGTGTGTGTGTGTGTGTGTCCTAACATAAACACACGCTTATATAGACATATGGATAAAGAAATATGTGCATAGATATATATATGTATGTATATATATATATATATATATATATATATATATATATATATATATATATATATATATATGTATGTATGTATGTATGTATGTATGTATGTATATTTGCATATATATATATATATATATATATCTCACACTATCTATTTATATATATATATATATATATATATATATATATATCTATATATATATATATATATATATATATATATATATATAACACATGAACACACGCGCCTGAAATGTGTAATATTTCACATTGTGATAACAACATTGTTCAACATATGTTTCTTTGTATTTGTTTGCTCGTTTATCCCTTCTTTCCTTGCTTCCTTCCTCCTTCTTCCTGTTTTTCTCCTATTTTTTTTCTGCGCCTGTGTCTTCCCTTTGTCTTTCTTTCTTTCTCTCTCACTTTTCTTTCTTTCTTTCTTTTTTTTTCTTTCTTCCTCTCGT
>JADBJO010000710.1:517911-525411 GCA_016801955.1 Conus betulinus | reverse complement strand
TTTGCTGAGTTCTTCCAGTTTTGTTTTGTTTTGTTTTTCATGATGGCTGTCAATGGAGATCTCAGTTCCTCTGTTGATGATGGCAGATGACCCCTCCCTAGCCTGGTGCTCCTGGCCAGTCTTCAGGCATGCTGACGTGGGTTGCCCCCCTTGGCCGATCATAAACGTGGAAATCTGAGCCAGTGTTTCAATTTGTCTGCTTTTTGGAATATTGGGATCGTTATCACGTGAATTTTTTTTTTTAATAAACAAAAATTTAAAAGAAAGACGGCTGTGGAAATAATTGGAAACAGTCAGTTACGATCTAACAAATGATAACAAGTTAAATCACTCAAAGACATTATTTTGAGTTACTATGTGGATCATGTAGGTGTACATTTCATCATCGAATATTGATCAATTGAAAGCCTTGTTTTTTTTTGCAGACGGTTATCGGTTTGTGTATCACCAGAACAAGCTTGGATTGTTTACACTGCTTCTTGGCAAGCTGCTTCGTTCGGGAGAGTCCAGGAGAATGTCGGTGAATGGGAAAGTGTTCCACACAGACAGAATAGGATAATTCGTTGTTTGTGCATTAACTCTGGTCTTGTGTCCTCAGCTTGCAATACACGTTGGTCATAGACGATACACTAGTGTAACCAGGACCATTGCACTTCTTTTTTTTTTTTTTTTTTTTTTAATTTTTTCTTCTTCCTCCCTTTATTCTCCCACCCCTCCAACGCTTTAAAGAGAATTTTTTTATGCTGATCGATGAGAATGAGGATGATTAAGATGATGCTACGGATTTTTCCATTTCGGTCTGAGACTACATGACAGGGCTGTACTCTACGCTTCCTTTCATAATATATCCCGGCGTCAACCAGGCCCGAGAGATACAGGCACCTGCAGTGTCGGTCAGGAAATTTGAGCAGCACTCTATTTTAAAGAGAAACTTACTATGTATGCATAGATTGTCGGTTAACATTGAATAACTCTTTTTGGTATTGAAGATGTCACACACACACACACACACACACACACACACACACATCAAAGAAGAAGACTAAAGTATCGGATCTTTATAATCTTGCTGGGAAATTTCCATGTATATCAGTAACAGAATTCGCAACTCAAAACCCTCAATGCACATATTTTTCAAAAAATAAAACAATCAACACATTATGCTGAAAAACACATGCATTATTTGGATATTAAGCATCTTAAATTGAACCAGAAATGGTCACCGTGCCTAATCATTATACAGTTATAAGAAACAGCTAACGACCAGTACTAATTATTTGAAAACAACGAGGTTGGATACGACTACGAAGATAATTATCCTTACTACAATTGATTTTTACTTCGCCTACACATCATTATGCCACTGCTTCTGTAAATGACTGACGTCATAATTATAAGAACATGCAGGAATAACCAGAAACAAAAATTCAGTGTGTGTGTGTGTGTGTGTGTGTGTGTGTGTGTGATGTGTGTGTGTGTGTGTGTGTGTGTGTGTGTGTGTGTGTGTGTGCGTGCATGCGTGTGTGTGTGTGTGTGTGTGTGTGTGTGTGTGTGTGTGTGTGTGCGTGTGTGTGCATGCGCGCACGCATGCGTGTCTCTCTCTCTCTCTCTCTCTCTCTCTCTCTCTCTCTCTCTCTCTCTCTCTCTCTCTCTGCATCTGTGTGTTGCCTGCGCATGATGGCCGCTCACGCTGAAAAGACTCATAACACATGGAGAGAGATGTAATATATGTATAGATAGATAGATAGTCAGGAAAAAAATATGTGGTGACTCGACCAGCTGCCCCTGCACTGGGACACGGGGCGGATTAAACGACAGTCAGACAACGTCCCGACCACAGAGAGTCCCCAAACTGAAACAACAAACACACGCCTCCTCTTCCATGCTGCTCAACAGCCTGACTCTTCTCACTCTGCTCATTCAGGCCGTAACACGCACAGCCACACCCGCGTCAACAGCATGTCTCAGCCCCCCAACTCCGGCTATTTTCCAGCGAGCAGGTCGATAGTCGGTCGTCTGGAGGCAACCCACGCGCGCGGAGACGCTGCAGTGCGCCCCGAATGTTTTCGGCGGATGTTCTGTGGCGCCTGTTCTGAGCCAAGGTGCTTATACAGACTACCGCGCTGTTAAAACAAACGTCACGTCTCTTCTCCTGATTTGATTTATAAAGACAAAACACGACGCGTTTCGACCTCTTGGGTCTTCTTCAGCAAGATACAAAACACTCAGGACAAGGAAAATGAAGGAGCAATCACTTATCTTCATTCACTTCAACGCAAGATTCAACGTCCACCTTGCGCTGAAGTGGATGACGATAAGTGATTGCTCCTTCATTTTCGTTGTCCTGAGTGTTTTGTATCTTGCCTGAAGAAGACCTAAGAGGTCGAAACGTGTCGTATTTTGTCTTGTGATTCGTTTGCCTACGTTTCTTGGCGGTTCGCTGTTAATTACATTTCAAATTTGTTTAGATTTCCGCATGCAGTCGCCCTCACTTTGCGACAAGATTTATAGGTGTAAACTTAGTGTTTTGAAGAATTTTTTTTAAAGCAAAAACTGTATTTGAGACGAAAGTTCGCATACTTTAGCGAAGCTGAAATCATCGCTTATCTGCTTTCTTGGAGTCTTTTCTTAGATGAGGTTTAGATAATCCTGTTTTAATCTTGGACATTTGCTTCCACATTAAGTTGAATCCCCCGATCATTTGTGTATATATCTGCAGTGATGTGCTGTTGGTCGACATTGTTAAAGTGTCAGTTCGATTTTTAAATTTTGTATGTTCTTTAGTGTGATTTGTATTGGCCAGAAAGTTTGATAATCTCCTTTCTTATTGATTCTTACACAGGCACTTTAAGCCCCTTTTTTTCTTTTCTGTGTTTGTGTTTTGTCCTGATGTATGGTTGCTGTGCTGTCCAAAATGAATTTTCCATCTCGTTGGACAAATCAAATTGTTCTCCTGTTATCCTGTTTCTCTCTTTCTTTTCTTTACTTATTTATTTGTTTATCTAAAGCCACAAAGTGGGTAGTCTTTTAATTGAAGGAGTCACCCATACCCACGGCAATACCATTTTAGTCGCCGTTCCCTCTCCACTCCACCCCCTTTGCCACATGCGCACCACCACTCGTCCTATTGCTCTTCTCTCTCTTCTCTCTCTCTCTCTCTCTCTCTCTCTCTCTCTCTCTCTCTCTCTCTCTCTCTCTCTCTCTCTCTGCGTGTTCTAATGCTTTAAGTGATGGAAGTGTCTGAATTCCTTTTTTGCCTCACTGATGACTGAGCTGAATGTTGTTGGCTCGTCCTTATTAAATGTATGTACCCTCACTGCAAGGTCACACAGAACAGGGCGGGAACCGTTTTACTGTGGTCTTCAAGGTCACACAGAACAGAGCGAGAGACCAGGGTCACACAGAACAGGGCGGGAACCGTTTTAGTGTGGTCTTCAAGGCCACACAGAACAGGGCGGGAACCGTTTTAGTGTGGTCTTCAAGGCCACACAGAACAGGGCGGGAACCGTTTTAGTGTGGTCTTCAAGGCCACACAGAACAGGGCGGGAACCGTTTTAGTGTGGTCTTCAAGGCCACACAGAACAGGGCGGGAACCGTTTTAGTGTGGTCTTCAAGGCCACACAGAACAGGGCGGGAAACCGTTTTAGTGTGGTCTTCAAGGCCACACAGAACAGGGCGGGAACCGTTTTAGTGTGGTCTTCAAGGCCACACAGAACAGGGCGGGAACCGTTTTAGTGTGGTCTTCAAGGCCACACAGAACAGGGCGGGAACCGTTTTACTGTGGTCTTCAAGGTCACACAGTCACACAGAACAGGGCGGGAACCGTTTTACTGTGGTCTTCAAGGTCACACAGAACAGGGCGGGAACCGTTTTAGTGTGGTCTTCAAGGCACACACAGAACAGGTCACACAGAACAGGGCGGGAACCGTTTTACTGTGGTCCTCAAGGTCACACAGAACAGGGCGGGAACCGTTTTTATTGTGGTCTTCAAGGTCACACAGAACAGGGCGGGAACCGTTTTAGTGTGGTCTTCAAGGTCACACAGAACAGGGCGGGAACCGTTTTTAGTGTGGTCTTCAAGGTGACACAGAACAGGGCGGGAACCGTTTTAGTGTTGTATTCAAGGTCACAAAGAAGTGACTGAAATAATGTGTAGTGACAAATACATCACTGTGACTTGTATTTTGCTAAATACTGTATGGTAAGAGAAATGCATTTCTATATTATTGTTGCTCTTTTACACCACCCATCCCCAAGAAAAAAAATAGAGAAAAGAAGAGAAAAAAAAGTTAAAATCTACATTTGTTTAAATGTCAGTCTGATCAATAATAAATATTGCACTTTTTCATTTTGTATATTTTTACAATCCGATCCAAGGTTCGTACATTTGATTTTGTATATATTTGAAATACAAACCCAGGGTGTGTTTTTTTTTTCTTGGATTTTTTGTTTTTGTTTTTGTCTGTTTTTCTTTTTGTTGTTGTTTTTCTTTTTTAACTCGGAATAACAATCTGTTTCGGTAAATACTCATTCTGTGCATTCGTCGAGTAGAGGAAATTCGTCATCAGGTTGTTTACGACGTTGACGATGTCTCTGACCAGGTATGAGGACTGGGTCTTCATGGTCGTCTCTGGGAACTCCACGTACACATCTTCTTTGTCTCTTTCACCCACCCTCTGGGCTTCAAACTCAGTCTTTTCCTTTTCAGCTTGTCTTTTACCCTAAGACCTTGCTGTCACTTCTGTCTCCCAGACCACGTTTCTCTCGACCCTACTATGTCCTGCTCACTCTCCTCTCCCTCCCTCTCCTCTCTCCCTCTCTCTCTCTCTCTCTCTCTCTCTCTCTCTCTCTCTCTCTCTCTCTCTCGTGGTGTTCTCCTCTCCCCTGATGTTGTTCTTCCTAAGTTTATATAGGAATGGACGCCAAGGATTTCCCTTTGGGTCATGCCTTTGTCCATGTTACTTCTCTGCCGCCTTGTTCACAAGTACACTGAATTCCTCTCCAGCTACATTCTCCCACACATCAACATTCACGCATCCCTACCAAAGTGATTAGCAAACAACCACTTAACACCAGATGGACATCGAAAATTCCCGCCGACTCCCGGAGCCACTTTAACACAGTAATTATCCTAGTGAAAGCTACGACAGCAACGTCCACTCGCATTCAACTAGCCTGACAAACCACCACACAGTGCCCCACGCCAACACCATCTGAAACGAGCCCAAGACTCCTGCCCTTCAAGGACTGTTTACAAGCAGCTTCAGCTGACTGAGTATTTAGCGCCCACTCGATGCTTTGAGGTCCTAGTGGTTACATTTTCCGCCCTTTCGCTATCGGGAAGGTTCGAACTTGGGAGGGTCCTCACTACCTTAGGTGCCATCTCTCACGTGACAATCAATTACCTGACCACTTCAACCTCCTGGACACAGTTTGACCATATGCGCTAGGTCAGGGCGCTACTGCTAATCGGCCCATTACCTATTTCTCCACCACGCGGCATTCTTTTCCTCTGAAGCGCTTAAGGCCCTTTGTGAGAAGTTTGGCTCCCTTGACAAAAAAGTTTTCAGTCTTTTCGGCTGGTGCCAAACTTGCAAAGGTTGGTGCTCACTGGTTTTCCTGCTCCTTTGGAAGGTGAATAATCCCATGTCTTCATCTTGACCAAAGAACACAGGCTTTATCGGCAGGCTGGGAGTACGTCGTTGTAGATCCAGCCACAAGGAAGGAACGGTTTGATGACAAAGGGAAGGAATATCATAATCATTTTTTTTTTCATCACAGCAACGGGGCCATTTTCCCTGCAAATGGATGGCTTCCATTGGCATTGGTGTTCCGTCACCGAAAACACACACACACACACACACACACACACACACACACACACACACACACACACACATACATACACCACGCACACACACACACACACACACACACACACACACACACACAATGAGCCGGTTTTGTGTGCATCTGATCTGGTATGATGGAGGTTGTTTGAAGCTTTGGCATCTGGGCGAGGATTTATAGAGAGCAGCTTACATAGTTCCCATGGGGTTAGTTTGGTTATTGTGTCTGGAATCACGTGATTGACATATCAGGCTCACTGACTGTTGCAGTGATAAAAAGAAGAGAAGGGAACGAATGATACAATCCTTACAAGATGAGTTGTTGACCTTATGGAAAAATGGCCGTTGATTGGCCCGCTTTATGTCTTTTTCTTCTTCTTCTTCTTCTTCTTCTTCTCTTCTTTCTAATTTTTTTGTCTTCGTTTTCTTCTTCTTCTTCTTCTTCTTCTTCTTCTTTCTAATTTTTTGTCTTCGTTTTCTTCTTTCTTCTTCTTCTTCTTCTTTTTCTTTTTTTTTTTTGTCTTCGTTTTTCTTCTTATTGTTGTTGTTTCTTGTTGTTGTTGTTTTGTTGTTCTTGTTGTTTGTTTCTTCTTCTTCTTCTTCTTCTTCTTCTAACGTGTATTTTAAGGCAGTCTTTTTCTTTGTAGAAGTACCTTAGTTAAAGAAATCCATACAGCCTCTCTAAGGTTGTACTTTGTAAGCAACCCAATACACTTTTTTTTCCAATCGTAGCTTGTAAAGAATCCCATAACTCTTTCCCAGTGTCACCTCTTGAGGAAGAGTTCAGTACAATCTTTCCCAGTGTCAATGAAAGACTACAAATTTCCGTCTACGATAAGTTTGCAAACTTTATACAATAAACACTGTTAGTATAGATTTAAGATAACAAATTCAGTTAGTTTTCTCATACGACTAGTATACCGTGAAGATAACCACCAACAAACAAAAAATGCATACTTTGGCGATAACACGTGTGTTATAAAATACCCGTTTTGATCTAGATAACTTTTTTTTTTCTGATGTGACATATCCATAAGAACAGTGTTTTCTGGTCTGATGGGGTTTATTTTGATGTTAATTATAGCCCAGGAGACGGCAGGGTGGAGGGCGTACGGGGGTGGAGGGGGGGGGGGATCGGGGTTGGTGGCGGGGGGGGGGGGGGATGGATATCAGGATCTGGGTGGTCGGGTGTGCTGTGAACCACCAGAAATCGCAGTTTGAGAGCGAGTTGACGCAGGCAGATAGTGAAACAGACTGAAAAGAAACAATCACTATGCCGCCGAACGAAAGAGACAGACACAGACACATTACAAGACGGACACGACGTGTTTCGACCTCTTTGGTCTTCTCCGGGCAAGACAAACAGCAATTCAGACAACGAAAACGAAGAGCGACCAGTCCGTCGCTTCTCTCCTCAAACTGGGCACCGAATGGAAATCCTGACTACAAAGCGGAATGACGCGGCACTGGTGGCAAGGAGTGTGGTTTTAGTTAGTTGCGTTCAGGTTTTACGTCCACGCCCATATGAGTTGATATGAAACACGGGTATAACTACCCCAGGAGAGAGAGAGAGTGGGGGGGGGGAGAAGAGAGAGAGAAAAGAAAGAGGGAGGCAGAGGAAAAAGAGAGAGAGAGAGAGAGAGAGAAGAGA
>JADBJO010000710.1:500411-510411 GCA_016801955.1 Conus betulinus | reverse complement strand
CATTGTTGTTGCTGTTGTTAAACAGTACTTTATTATTATTATTATTACTATTATCATCATCATAATAATCAATAATTATTATTATTATTATATTGTTATGATCATCATCATCATCATCATTATTATCATTATCACTATTACCATCATCATCATCATCTATTATTATTATCATTATCATCATCATCGTCATCATCATTGTTGTTATCATCATCATCATCATCATCATCATCATCATCATTATTATTATTATTATTATTATCACGATTACTATAATCATCATCTATTATGATTATTATCGTTATTATCATTATCATTGTTGTTATTGTTGTTGTTGTCACCATAGTGATAGTCCCTTCGCCTTTTCATCAAGCACTACATTTTGTGGTTATTGTCGTCATATTGTTGGTGTGTCTGTGGTTGTTGTCCTTGGTGATTTGCTTTTCGTTGTCATCGTCATTGCCATCGCCATCGTTTTCGTCGTCATCATCGTCGTTGTTGTTTTGTTGTTGTCGTTGTTATCGTTGTCTTTGTCGTTTGTCGTTGTTGTTGTCAACATCGTTGTAATTTTTGTCGTCATATTGTCGTTATGATTGTTATGGTAGGTGTCGGTTGTTGTTGTTGTCGTCGTTGTCAATATTCATGTTGTGTTGTTGCTGTTGTTGTCGTCAAGATTGATGCTGTTGTCAACATCAATGTTGTTTGTTGTTGTCATCGTCGTTATGGTATTCGTTTTTTGTTTGTTGTTGCTGTCGTTGTTGTCGACGTGGTTGTTTTTGTCGTCGTATTTGTTGTTGTTGTTTGTTGTTATTGTCGAGGTTTGTTGTTGTTGTTGTTGTTGTTGTTGTTTTTATTATGTTTCTTTGTTATGGGGGGAGTCATCGTTGTTTTTTGTTGGCATTGTCGCTGGTTTGTTTGTTTGTTTGTCATCGTAGCTCTGTAATTATTGTCACAGCATGTCGTTGTCATTATTGTGATGTTTGTTGTGCTGTTGTTGTAGTTTGTTGTCGTTGTTGTAGTTGTCGTCGTCGTCGTCGTCGTTGTTAGTGGTGGTAATGGCGTCATTGTTATTGTCGTTGTTATTCTCATCATCGTCACAGTTGTCGGCGTTGTTGTTGTCGGCGTTTTTATTATGTCCTGTTCTTTTTGTCCTACGATTCTTCTTCCTCGTCCCATCATCATCGTCATCCATCACCATCACCATTACCATCATCATCATCATCATCATCATCATCATCATCATCATCATCTTCATCATTGATCATCATCATCATCATCATCATCATCATCATCATCATCACCATCACCATTATCATCATCATCATCATCATCATCATCATCATCATCATCATCATCATCATCATCATCTCATCACCATCATCTTCATCATTGATCATCATCATCATCATCATCATCATCATCATCATCATCACCATTCCATCATCATCATCATCATCATCATCATCATCATCATCATAATCATCATCACCATCATCACCACCATCATCATTATCATCATTATCATTATCACCATCATGGTTATCATTCATCATCATCATCATCATCATCATCATCATCATCATCGTCATCGTCATCATCATCATCATCATCACCATCGTCATCATCATCATCATCATCATCACCATCATCACCACCATCATCATCATCATCATCATCATCATCATCATCATCATCATCATCATCATCATTGTCATTCTCAGTGTTGTCATTTTTGATGAGTTGGTCGTCGTCGTTATGCCTGCTTCTTTTCATTGCCCCGTGTGTCCATCGACCTACATCGTCATCGCCGTCGTTGTCCTTTGTTCCCCCCCCCTCCGCCCCCCTCCCCATCCCCCCATCCCCCTCTACGTTTCTCAACTCTCTCCCATGATGAAAGAAAGAATGCAACTTCGGATGGTGTTAGTGGTGTACACCTGCATACGCGTGCTCGCTCGCGCACAGAGAGAGACAGAGAGAGAGAGAGGAGAGAGAGAGAGAGAGAGAGAGAGAGAGAGAGAGAGGAAACAGAGAGAAGAGAGAGAGGGGGCGAGAGGAGGAGGAGAGAGAAGAGAGAGAGACGCGAGAAGAGAGAGAACAGAGAGAGACAGAAAGAGAGAGAGAGAGAGAGATCGATAGAGAGAGGGGATAAAGTAAATGAGAAAATATCAATGGAATCAAAAACACAGACAGGAAGATAGAATGAAAGAAGAGAAAAGAGAGAGAGAGAGGGGGGGGGATAAAGAAAATGAGAAAATATTGGTGGAATAAAAGAAAGAGAGAGAGAAAGTAAGATAGACAGAATGAAAGGAGAGAGAGAGAGAGAGAGAGAGAGAGAGAGAGAGAGAATAAAGAAAATGAGAAAATCTTCTTGGAATGAAAAGACAGAAAGTAAGATAGGCAGAATGAGAGAGAGAGAGAGAGAAGAGAGAGTCGAGGAGAGAGAGAGAGAGAGAGAAGAACGAACGAGAGAATACGAATATTTACGAAAGAGATGAGCTGTAATACTTCAAAACATGCAGACAAAACACACACTATTGGGCGTATGTTCATGGCACGCGCGCACACGCCCACACAAAAAAAAAGAGGCAGAGAGAGAGAGAGAGAGAGAGAGAGAGAGAGAGAGAAGAGAGAGAGAGAGAGAGAGAGAGAGAGAGAGAGAGAAGAGAAGAAATCGAAAAAAAAAAAAAAATCCTAAATTAGAGGTGAGGACTTATCATCAAAATTCATCAAAACCGAATTCTCCCACCACCATAGACACACACTCATCAGAACCAGGATTCAAATCACAAATAGAATACAGGTACATGTAATGGTGTTTCGTTTAAAAAAAAAAAAAAAAAAAAAAAAAACCACTTACATCCATGCTTTAGTGAACGGAAAATGGCCATTTGACTTGGACTGGGGAAAAGGTACTTAGAAATCGAAAGTAGTAACCAAGCCGGCATTTTAAAGATGTTTCCATAACGTCTTGTGGTAAGCCTTTTTGAAAGATGTCAAACTACAGCTGTTCTTATGATGATCGGACAATTCATTCCAAAGTCTGGCACCCGAGTAAGTAAGGGAGGTCATGAAGAGATTAGTCCTAGGTCGTGGGGTGAAGATAGTACGTTTACTACGAATATCGTTTACAATGAATTTTCTATGGAGATAAGACGGCGTTAAATATTTATAATTTTGTACATACAATTAGCTTTATTAAAACAAGAGAGAGAGAGAGAGAGAGAGAGAGAGAGAGAGAGAGAGAGAGAGAGAGAGAGAGAAGTAAATGAGAAAAATATCAATGAAATGAAAAGAGAGGCAGTAAGGCAGACAGAATGAAAGAAGAGACAGAGACAGTGAGAGAGGAGGAGAAGCATTCCAGCCTGCGTATTCCTCCAGAAATCAGTGGCGGAGGATTAGGAGTCTTCACGGTCCGTCCGTCCACTAATTGCCAGCAGTATCGCTCCTGACGGCGCCAATTAGTCCTCGCCATCAAGCCCACCTCCTCCCAAGACACAACACAAGACAGCACCAGCAAAAAAAAAAAAAAGAAAAAAAAAAAGATACAGGGTACCTCCACAATAGTCCTCAGTCCTTGGAACAGCAGCAGTCGTGGAATTAAGAGTGAGGCTGGAAGGTCATAGGGGGGGGGGGGGGGGGGGGGGGGGAGGAAGGAGCGGGGGGGGGGGGGGGATTTTTTGGAGTGGTGGTGGTGATGGAGTATGAGGGGTGTGGGATTCGGGGGGGGGGGGGGGGTTGGGGGGGGGGGGGGGGGGCGGGCGGGGGGACGGGTATGAGGGGGAGGGGGGTTCAGTTACTCTCCATACACACACAATGTATATGGGCTGGTATGGTAGATTCCCTACTCGTTGACTTTCGTGTAGGCTGCTTTGTATCCGATGTCCTGGTCATCATAGCCAACAGTTTGGAGAGCTGATAATGCAACGATGCATTGGTTGGTTGGTTGGTTGGGTTGGTTGGTTGGTTGGTTGTTGTTGTTGTTTCTTCTTCTTTCTCCTTTCAAATGCTGCTGTTCTTCCTCACCTTCTTCTTCTTCTTCTTCTTCTTCTCTTCTTCTTCTTCTCTCTTCTTCTTCTTTCTTCTTCTTCTTTTCTTTCTTCTTCTTCTTCTTCTTCTTCTTCTTCTTCTCTTCTCTCTCCTCCTCCTCCTCCTCCACTTATCCTTACTTCCCCTGTCTGCTTCTTTTTTGTTTGTTTTTTGTTTGTTTGTTTGTATGTTTTTGTCCTTTTTCCACTAAAGTGATGCAAAATCAGTAATGTCATTATGTCTTGTATGGAGCAGTGTTTTAGATGTGTTGGAGCCTCTCTCTCTCTCTCTCTCTCTCTCTCTCTTATATATCTCTATATCTATCTGTTCTCTCTCTCTCTCTCTCTCTCTCACTCACTCTCTCTCTCTGTGTGTCCTTCCCCAAATGTCCGATCCACTTCGATGGCTGTGTGCAGGATCTTTATACAAATGACACTCACGATCACGCGTTCGATGGCTGTGTGTCAGGATCTTTATACAAATGACACTCACGATCACGCGTTCGATGGCTGTGTGACAGGATCTTTATACAAATGACACTCACGATCACGCGTTCGATGGCTGTGTGACAGGATCTTTATACAAAATGACACTCACGATCACGCGTTCGATGGCTGTGTGACAGGATCTTTATACAAATGACACTCACGATCACGCGTTCGATGGCTGTGTGACAGGATGTGTTCACGATCAGGTTCGATGGCTTTACAGGATCTTAACAAATGACACTCACGATCACGCGTTCGATGGCTGTGGACACTCACGATGGTTCGATGGCTGTGCGACAGGATCTTTACACAAATGACACTCACGATCACGCGTTCGTTCGATGGGATCTGTGTGACAGGATCTTTACACAAATGACACTCACGATCCCACGCGTTCGATGGCTGTGTGACAGGATCTTTACACAAATGACACTCACGATCACGCGTTCGATGGCTGTGTGACAGGATCTTTACACAAATGACACTCACGATCACGCGTTCGATGGCTGTGTGACAGGATCTTTACACAAATGACACTCACGATCACACGTTCGATGGCTGTGTGACAGGATCTTTATACAAATGACACTCACGATCACGCGTTCGATGGCTGTGTGACAGGATCTTTACACAAATGACACTCACGATCACGCGTTCGATGGCTGTGTGTGACAGGATCTTTACACAAATGACACTCACGATCACGATCGTTCGATGGATCTGGAACAACGCGACCCGGTTCTAGAGATTTGGAATCCATGAATCCACAGTCAGCGAACGGTTATTAAAAAGTCTATGAACAACGGGCCTCTTTCGTACCACGGGTCTCTGTTGTCCTGACAGAGGAAAGAGGTAGTGAGAGAGCTAGATGCTTTGTATATATGTTTGTGAAATATAAAGATGAAACGGGAGTATAGAATACTTAAAACGTGTGTGTGTGTGTGTGTGTGTGTGTGTGTGTGTGTGTGTGTGTGTGTGTGTGTGTGTGTGTCTGTCTGTCTGTCTGTCTGTCTGTGTGCGTGCGTGCGTAGATGCGTGCTGTGTGTGTGTGTGTGTGTGTGTGTGTGTGTGTGTGCCGCGCGCGCGCGCGTGTGGATGCGTGCCTGTGTGTGTGTGTGTGTGTGTGTGTGTGTGTGTGTGTGTGTGTGTGTGTGACAGACAGACAGACACATGGACAGACAGACACACGGGCAGACTGACTGACTAACTGGTAGGCAAGCAAGCAACCAGGCAGACAGACAGACAGACAGACAGACAGACAGACAGACAGAAGACAGAAAGAGAGAGATTTTTTTTTACAGAAAAAAGCATTTGTTTATTGTGTTGTGAATTGTTTCCTGTTGTGATGTCCTCTTCAGCCCATGGAATGCTTGCCGACGTGTTGATGTCTTCATAATTTCATCGGCTGCAATTATACCCAGACTGAACAGACATCCCCCCCCCCCCCCACACACACACCCCCTTTAAAACTCAAATTACTTCCTTTTGTCTTATGACTTGTTTTGAATCATTTTGATTTTTCTTGAACACAAGGAAATGTGACTTGTTTTAAATCGTTTTAGTTTCTTGAACAACAGCAACAACAAAATTAAGAACAACGTGATGTTTGTCACTTTTCTTGTTGATTTTGTTATTGGGGTTCGGATGGCTATTGTGTGCATTCCCATGTCATTTTTTGTCAAATTTGATGTCGACAGAGCTCGACGATCTGAAAGGATGTGAGAGTGTTTGTCGCTGTCATGTTTTTAAATCCAAGCCTCCTAAGGTTTTGGTGGTGGTGGTAGTGGTGGTGTTTTTCTTGTGCTTTGCTCGTTCGTTTGTTTGTGTGTTTCTTTTGTTTGGATGAATAGGTTTTAACTGTAAAGCGTTGAGATTTTTGAATTAATACGATACGTTTGATTTGATATCAATTCGTCCAATGAATGCCATTGATTTCTTTGTTGTTGTTGTTTGTTTTACTGTTTTTCATTTTTTTTTTTTTTTTTTAGTCGGTGTGTTAATTGTAGAGATGATGCAGTTATAGGCGCGTCAGATCAAAGGGTTTTTTTTTTCAAAAATAATTCTTCTGTCTCAGTCACCCTAATCCATGGCAGACATACACTACCTGCACTGTAACACAGACACATGAGTAAGCTCCTACCTCCAGACACTCTTATCAGATGATTGCCTGTACATTCCAGCGTCATGAAGGTTTTTTTTCCCCACAAGGACAAAATAACATTCATAATCGACAGTCACATTTTTTTTTTTCCCCCTAGTCCTGTGTGAACCAGGAACACGTCTGTTCTGTAGGAATCGAGAAACAAAACCGCAACACGCGCGTAAAGAAATGACACGCCATGGTGTCAAATTTTCTCTGACACATCTCTGTGAATTTAGAGCGCGGTGCTGTGGCGTCTGCATCGATATTGATGTGAGACCTGCCAGTCAGGTATGAATCATGATGAATTGATGAATTGATGCCTGATTATGACTGTGTGACATGAATTGATGCCTGATTATGACTGTCACATCAGGTTTGTGTAACTGAATATTTGGTATGCATGAGTGACAGCGGTTCCTTTGATGAACACCACAATCCCAGCTTTTCATGCTGCGTGAGGGGAAAAGCAAGCAAACATACAAACAAACAAACAAACACACTGGCGTGCACGGTTAGATTTCCTTTTTTGATGTTTATTTCCTATCCCCGAAGACAGGATGCGTCTTCGTTTTCTATCTTTTTCCTATGCTTAAAGACATTATTCATCGTTTTTTTTCTGTCATATCGCTATGTTTAAAGACATTATTCATCGTTTTTTCTGTCATATTCCTATGCTTAAAGGCTTTATTCTCATTTTTCTGTCATATTCCTATGCTTAAGACATTATTCATCATTTTCTGTCATATTGCTATGCTTTAAGACATTATTCGTCATTTTTATGTCATATTGCTATGCTTAAAGACATTATTCGTCATTTTTATGTCATATTCCTTGCTTAAAGACTTGGTTCGCCTTTTTTTCTGTCCTGTTCCTGACCTCAAAGACATTACTCATTTTCTTTTCTGTCCCGTTCCTATGATTAAAGACATTATTCTCTTTTGTTCTGCCCTATTCCTACGTTAAAAGACATTATTCGACATTGTTTCTGTCCTATTCCTATCCTTTAAGACATTATTCATTTTCTTTTTTCTTCCTATTTCTATGCTTAAAGACATTATTCATATTTTTTTTCTGTCCTATTTTTATGGTTAAAGACGTTATTCGTCGTTTGTCTGAGTTACACGCTAGATCGCTGACTCCTCAGAACAAGATGAGTAAAACTTGTGCAGGTAAGCGCAGTAGCTTGTAAGAGTTCCTTGTAGATCCTGTGGTAGGTGTTCTGCTTGCAGATGACACGATTTACCAGATGGTATTGAACGAAGAGGACCCTTTTATTTACAACCGTTGAAGAATATAGGATTTTTTAAAAAATCAACTGACCTTCAGGTCAGTAAGTCGTACATAACTCAATTGTGCATGCAGCAGCCAATATCCTACTAGTACCAGCTTTTTCATCGAATAGACTCAAACTCATTGAAGACTCGAACACTTCTGTGCTTGACAATGACTGGAACTCTTCAACAAATCTCATTTCTTTCTCTCTCCCTCCCAGTCGCACAGCTCTCATCCTTTTATATGTTGTCGTAAGAAAATTCCCGAACATACTCGATCATTCTTTTCTAGAATATTCTGCATATTGGTAAGTCAACCAATGAAATCGCGACAAGCTTAGGCGAGTGCGATTCGGTCAGCTTCTACAACATTCTCGAACCTTCGGTGATGCACTAGCAACTTACGGAGACCTGTTGAACATTTTAACATAATCTTGAATATTGCAATCGCATTATCAGTCGATCCGAAAACAATACTGAACAATTAGGCATACGTTCGCCTTCCAAATGTTTTAACAAATCAGCAATAGCACTACGCTGGCCGAAAATGCAAAGATCTAAAAGCGATGAGTGAAAGGAGGCTTGCAAATCGTCGTTAATTCTATGACATCTTTCGTGAAAGCTCCTCCTCTCTTGTCTCTCTTTTAAATTGTAACATTCTGTCCTGTTCCTATACTTAAAGTCATTATACTACTTTTTTCTGTCGTATTCCTATACTTAACTACATTATTCATCATTTGTCTGTCCTATTCCTATGCTTAAAGACACTATTCATCATTTTATGCCCTATTCGTTCCGTAAAGACATTACGCATATTCTTTTCTGTCCTGTTCCTATTCTTAAAGGTATTATTCATCATTTTTCTATCCTATTCCTATCTTTAAAGACATTATTCATCATTTTTCATTCCTATTAATATCCTTAAAGACATTATTCATCCTGTTTTCTGTCCTATTCCTATCCTTAAAGACATTAATATTATTCCTATTCTTCCTTTTTGTGCTTTTTTGTTCCGATGCTTACAGACATCATTTACCGTTTTTCGTGTCCTATTCATATGCTTATAGACATTATTCATCATTTTCCTGTCCTTTTCCTATCCTTGAAGACATTATATATCATAATTCTGTCTTATTCCTATCCATAAAGACATTATTCATCATTTTTGTCTGTCCTGTTCCTATGCTTAAAGACATTGTTTATCTTTTTCTTTCTGCCCTATTCCTATGCTTAAAGACTTTTTTCAATTTTTCCTGTCCTATTCCTATGCTTATAGACATTAAAGACATTCATTTTTTTCTGTCTTATTCCTATGCTTAATGACATTATTCATCATTTTTCTGTCCTCTTCCTATACTTAAAGACATTGTTCTTCATTTTCTCCTGTCCTATTCCTATGCTGAAAGACATCATCGTTTTTTTTTTCAGACCTGTTTCAATGCTAAAAGACAACGTTCATTATCCCCCCCCCCCCCCCCCCCCCCCCCCCCCGTCCTTTCTTCCGACCCATTTCAGTGCCGCTATTTTCCTGTCCGCTCACACACAACCCGAACACTCCGTTCACACACAACCCAGGCATTCCGCTCAACACAACCCAGGCACTCCGCTCACACACACACCCAGGCACTCCGTTCACACACAACCCCAGGCATTCCGCTCACACACAACCCTGACACTCCGTTCACACACAACCCGAACACTCCGTTTACACACAACCCGAACACTCCGTTCACACACAACCAGGCATTCCGCTCACACACAACCCAGGCATTCCGCTCACACACAACCCAGGCATTCCGCTCACACACAACCCAGGCATTCCGCTCACACACAACCCAGGCACTCCGCTCACACACAACCCAGGCACTCCTCTCACACACAACCCAGGCATTCCGCTCACACACAACCCAGGCACTCCTCTCACACACAACCCAGGCACTCCACTCACACACAACCCAGACACTCCGTTCACACACACAACCCGAACATTCCGCTCACACACAACCCAGGCACTCGTGTGTGTGTGTGTGTGTGTGAAGATGAAGTGGAATTTTCATTGTCTTGTGTGTATGCAA
>JADBJO010000710.1:472911-485411 GCA_016801955.1 Conus betulinus | reverse complement strand
AACGAAAAACATAATTCCTTGCAGGAGATACAAGAACAAACACAGAGCAGCAGGAAAAAAAAAAAAAAGAAAAGAAAAAAGAAAAACCCCTAAGTGTACATCACCGCCACACGTGTTTGGCTGGCTGGCGTTCCTGTTTGTGTCTTGACAGTTGAAATACATGTGACCTGCCACGTGACTTTCACGTGACCTACCTGCCAGGGCTTACGTCGCCCGTTAATAGTAACATTTCTGGGAGAACTCATTTCAAAGAGGTTCACACAGTCTAATTAAAGCAGTGAGTATCTTAAAGCTATGTCAGACGGTAGAACGCACGAAACGCCGTACTGCTCGCTTGTTTTGACGCAAAACGCTGTTTCACTAAGTCTTGTTCGTGCGGCATTCCCCAAATTAACTAACAACACATTTATTTTATTTATGATTTTTTTTTTTTTTTTTTTTTTGGGGGGGGGGGGGGGGGATGGGGGGGGGGGGGGGGGGGGGGGCACCTATCCGCAACGCAAATCCTGTCCCGAAATCGACGGTGATCCCATTTCTTCGCGACCAGATATTGTGAAGACCGTGTCACTTAGTAACTGGGGAGGGGGGAGGGGGGGGGGGGGGGGGGGATCGACATCATATTCGAAAGGGAATTTAAATATAAGGCGGGGGGGGGGGGGGGGGGGGGGGGGGGGTAATTTGAAAAGGGAACACAGGGCCCGAAGAGGACTAAGTCAAGTCACCCGAATTTTAAAAGAATATATTTTTTTTAAAAAGGAAAAAGAAAAAGGACGTAGGAGGTGGGGCATTTGGGGGTGGAGTTGGGGGGGGGGGGGGGGTGGTTAGGCTGGTTTGACTAAAAGCGACCTACATTCGCGCTGCTTCAACGATTGCAGTGTGTTCTAATTTCTTCGTCACAACAGGTAATTTCTCGGTGTTGAATTTGAGTCGCTGTCCCCTTCGGTGGGGAGTGTCTAGCGACGGAGCGACGCTACCCCATTATCTTCTTCTTCTTCTTCTTCTTCTTCTTCTTCTTCTTCTTTTTTACCTGTGTTGTTGTTATTGTTGTTGTTATTCCTCTCCTTCTTTCTTTCTTGTTTACTTTTTCGATTTTTGTGTTGTTCGATGTGATTGTTGTGTGTGTGTGTGTGTGTGTGTGTGTGTGTGTATTTTTGTGTGTGTTTGGCGAAAAGTGAATTTCATGACAGAAAAAAAAATTGCTACTAGGAATATTTTTCCCTACTCAGCTATTTTGTACACACTGAATGCCAAGACTGATGTGATGAATCATAGCATCTTACCTTACCTTTTGCGCATGTATGTGCTGTGTGTGTGTGTGTGTGTGTGTGTGTGTGTGTGTGTGTGTGTGTGTCGCGCGCGCGCGCGCGCGTGCGTGCGTGTGTGTGTGTGTGTGTGTGTGTGTGTGTGTGTGTGTGTGTGTGTGTGTGTGTGTGTGTATACTATTACATACGAAAAACTTCAAAAGTACGAATGATGACGATCTAGCTGTTGATGAGAAATCAATTCTCGTTAAGGTTGCTCGAAGTGTCACAACAGACTGATCGATAGCTTTAATTGTTACTGTCGCCAATTTCTTTTTTTCATTTATGGATGCGAATGGTCCGTACATTCTTAATTCAGCGCTGAAATGTAGATACGAACTAGAAGAGGGATTTTTCTTTCTGTTTAGGAAATTAACACAAACATACACATACAAAAACAAAGACAAAATTAGGGGGGGGGGGGGGGGGGGGGGGGGGGGTGCAGAATTTGAGAAGCGTAGTTCCATGTAGATGTATTTTGATTGCAATTGAATGAAACCTTGACCCGTCACGCACATCACATCATTTTGAATCATCACTGCAGTGTTTCCTCATTTATTTGCGTTGACACTGCAAAAATATCTATATCAAATGTAATTTAGGGGGAAGAAAAATCGAAAGTCTCACGGGTACTGTGTTCGCCAGTTTTGAAGCGTGTGTGTGTGTGTGTGTGTGTGTGTGTGTGTCTGTCTGTCTGTCTGTCTGTGTCTGTGTGTGTCTGTGGGGGTGTTCTTAACACGCAGAAAAATGTAATGATTCTTTGGTTTGCTTTCGCCGTATACGCCATGGAGGCGGCCAGCCTCTTTACGTGACTTTGGAAGGAAAAATGATCATTGTTTATTTATTTATTTATTTACTTATTCGTTTAATCATTTGTTGTTAATGGTGTCAGAAAGCCGTGTTTTTTTGTCGTATTCCGCCGCTCAGTTCACCAAGGGAGGTAAGTTGCAGCGGTGATCGTTTACGGCAATGCAGGTGGGGGGCGCCAGGGGCCTTAACTCAGAAGGCGAAACGGATAACTGCTGACGACAAACGGCGATTCGGGGGATTCGGTGAACGGGGCATATTCCCATAGTTTCCCATGAACGTCAACGGGCGGGAGGGAGGAAAGTGGACTAAAGTGCTAACAAACAAACATATATACAGACAAACAAAACTGTCTGGACTACCCACGCTCATTGTGTCAAAATCGTCATCAGTAGGTGTTACGGGAAACACCTAACCCGGTTCGCTGGGTTTGGGGCATCGTGTTAAAAATCTTTGTTGTTGCTGTTGTTGTTGGGTATTGTCGTTCTTGTTCTCGTTTGTTTGGGTTTTTTTTTTTTTTTTTTTTTTTGTAAAATTCTCATTCATTTATTCATGCGCGCGCGCGCGCGCGCGCACACACACACACACACACACACACACACACACACACACACACACACACACACACACACAGAGAGAGAGAGAGAGAGAGAGAGAGAGAAAATGAACGAAGGAATGATTTATTTATTGTGGTTAAGCTTGCTAAAGCTTAAACACAAAACAAGAAAACTGCAGGGGAATAAGGATCACAGGATTACAATTACAAATGTTCAAACCCCACGTGATCTGTTAGTCTACACGAAATGGCATCACGGCATGGAATCGAGAGACAGAGAGAGAGAGAGAGAGAGAGAGAGAGAGAGAGAGAGAGAGAGAATTACGACAATTGTCTAGCCTATCGAATAACTGATCATCTCAGAAGGACGTGTTGATTAGCTCAGTAAAATAGTCAATTCAGTAAAGACGCTAATTAGTGTCATGAAAAATTTCAGTCGATTTTGCTTCGGACAGTATACCGAACAACCAACCTTATGTCGGCTTTTCTCTCGCTTCGCGCTCCCTAAGAAGCGGGTTTTTTCTTTTCTCTTTTTTTTTTTTTTTTTTTTTTTTTTTTCTTTTTAGATCATGTATTCCATTTTTTTTTTTTTTTAATGACGTGAATGGTTTATCATCGTCAGATATTCAAGTGGATGATTGCTGACAAGAAGAGAGAGAGAGAGAGAGAGAGGAGGGGGGGGGGGGGGGGGGGGAGGGAGAGAGGATGGTTTAGGGTATGGGGGAAGTGGGGGGATGGGATTTTGAGATGGGGGGGGGGGGGGGGGGGGGGGGGTAGGGTGAGGACGACGAGTCGAGAGAGGCGTAATTTGAAGGGAAGGGGGAGGGAAGCGGGGGTGGTGGGGATGGGGGTGATGGAGAACCTGCTGGCCGTGACGTCACAGGCGGCGATTGGGTAGCATCGTAATAGGTGGCAAGGGTTTCGCTTGGCTGGCGACATTATCATCGTCGATGGGGGCCGAGTCAAGGGGTTGACGTGGAGCACCGACCGCCCGTGGAAACACACCACGAACCTGATGCACACTCTCGGCAGAGATCGGTTAGGGGGGTGGGGGGGGAGGGGGGGGGGGATGGCGGGGGGGGGGGGGGGGGGGGGGGGGGCTTGAGCTGGGGCGGCAGAAAAGGAGGAGGCAGAGGCAGAGGAAGGGCTTGTGGTGTGTGTGTGTGTGTGTGTGAGGGGAGGAGGAGAATGGTGTGGTGGAGGAGGGGGGGGGATAGAAAAGAGGTGACAGAGGACATTTGTGTGCGTGTGCCGAACGAGGGTTTTTTTTTTTTTTTTTTTGTGTGCTGGCAAGAAAGAGGCGGGGGGGGGGGGGGGGGGGGGTAGGCTATGGCTATGAGGCTACGATTGGGAACATGGTTGTAGGCAGGCAGTTCCTCGGTCTTATACAGTACGCAAGACTGGTTGCCTCGTAGATTAACGGTGTTTCTCTAGAGAGCTGTGGGGGTGTTTGAATGTGCTTGGAATCTTGGTAGTAATTTTGTTATTGTGATCTTCTTTCTTTCTTCTTCTTCTTCTTCTTTTCTTTCTCTTCTTTCTTTCTTCTTTCTTTCTTTCTTCCTTTCTTTCCTTCTTTCTTTCCTTCTTTTTCTTTCCTTCTTTCTTTCCTTCTTTCTTTCTTCCTTTTTTTCTTGTTTCTTTCTTCCTTTTTTTCCCTTTCTTTCTTTCCTTCTTTCTTTCTTCCGTTTTCTTTCTTTTTTTTTTAAATTGGAAGGCAATAAGATATGAGAGAAGAAAGAAGAAATTTTCAGCATGCTGTCTTGATTCAAATACGAGCTTGTACGAGTCACGCTGTTGGTGTCGACACCGCTGGTTGTCTAGGTTGTGCTGTGCGTAGCAGCCAAGGTTTTGAATCGTCAGCTTTCGTTTGCGCCCACCCACCACCACACCTCCCTTCCCCCCTCCCCACCCCACCCCCCACACCACCCCCACCACCACCATCCCTTTTCCCATACACTCACCTATATTTACAACTTGTGCATTGATAAAAACCAATTTCCTCTTATCTTCAAACAAGCCCAAAGTCATACCTTTGTACAAAATGGTGATTCCACCAATCCGTCTAACTATAGACCTATCTCAATATTACCCATTTTGTCAAAACCACTTGAAAGACATATTCAAAGACAATTATATTCTCACTTTAAGCATTATGATTTGATTCATGAAAATCAGTCAGGCTTTAGAGAAAATCACTCCTGCCATACGTCTCTTATACAGCTTACTGATTATTGCCTGTCAAATATAAATAATAACGAATTTACTGGAATCCTTTTTGTCGACTTTGCTAAAGCCTTTGATGTTATAAACCATTCCCTTCTCATGAAAAAACTTGCACACTATAAGCTATCGAACCAGGCCATAGACTTCATTAGATCTTTTCTTACTGATCGTCAACAACTTGTTGAAATTTGTAGCAGACGGTCAGAATTACTCAATTTGGAATTTGGTGTTCCACAGGGATCAGTATTAGGACCTCTCCTATTCTCTATTTACATAAATGATTTGCCTTTATACATAGACTGTGATTGTGAAATGTTTGCTGATGACACTTCATTACAGTTTAGCAGTGATAATCCTATGATTTTAGTAAATAACCTTCAGAGAACAACATCGACAGATTGATTAAATGGACAGAAATGAACCACATGTCCCTGAATGCAAATAAAACGAAATGTATGTATGTGACTACACGGCAAAAAAAAAAGGCAGAAAATGAGGTCCCCGTTCACAGCGCTATATGTCAATGACCAAAGGATTGAGGAGGTAACATCTCATAAAGTACTAGGGGCTATCATTGATAATGATTTAACGTGGTACGACCATATTACTGACCTTGGAAAACGTCTTTCAAAAAGGATTTATCAATTATCAAAAATAAAACATTTTCTGAATCTCCAGTCAAGGAAATTATTTTTTCATGCACATATTTTATCTCTCATTGATTATGCGTCTACGTTATGGGGGATAATTCTAGTGAAACAAATTTGAAACAAATCAATCGTTTACATAAGAGAGCTATAAAGTTGGTGCAATTAAAATCTAATTCCTTGACAGGTGATGACTATAAAAAGTTAGATATTCTTCCATTCAAAGAGAGACTCTTTTTTAATAAATGTTTATGCATGTATAAAGTAGTTAAGGGAATAGCTCCAAAGAAAATTATCCGAAACTTTGCAAATAATGAAAATAGACATGTTCACAAACTTTCGTTTCCTAGACCCCGTAACAATCTTTACAAATCTAGCTTCATATATTCTGGAGGAACGGCATGGAACAATTTATCTTCTTCTTTAAAAACATGTCCTTCTAAACTACTACTGTTTAAAAAAGCACTGAAAAAATATTTGATGGACAAATCATAAAGTAATTTATGATGATTTATATTATATTGTTGCAGATTCTCTCTCTCTCTCTCTCTCTCTCTCTCTCTCTCTCTCTCTCTCTCTCTCTCTCTCTCTCTCTCTCTCTCTCTCTCTCTCTCTCTCTCTCTCTCTCTCTCTCTCTGTCTGTCTGTCTGTCTGTCTGTTGGATTCTTTTGTCAATGCTATCTGTCGCTCTCTGCCTATCTGTCACCCCACCCCCCCCCTCTCCTCTCTCTCTCTCTCTCTCTCTCTCTCTCTCTCTCTCTCTCTCCTCTCAAATGTCTTTATTGCCATGCCTGATATGTTTGTCCATTGTCCGTCAATTGTTAATTGTTTCATTGTTTTCATTCATTGTATATTTCTGATTTCTACATTTGCATTGCTTCGCGTTTCTGTTTTTTCACTATTGTAATTGATATTTATGCTTTTTTTTTGAACACACACACACACACACACACACACACACACATTTGCTACCGAATACAACAGGTGGCTTAGCTGGAGCATTCACACAGATTGCAGACGAGCACTAACTAGATTACAAATAAACGCCCATGAACTCCAGATTGAGAGGAACCGTTATACCAACACTGACAGAAAAGACAGATTATGCACGACATGCCACGTTGTTGAGGACGAACTGCATTTTCTTGATGACTGCAGATTATTTGACCAAAAAACCTTATGACCTGATGACAACGATCACACAGACAGATTTTTCCACCACAGACAAAAATGACAAAACCCTCGGAGCTCACGTTATTGGACTGCTTCAGTATATCCTGTACTTGCCCAGTATAGCCTGCTGTGTTTTTCTCTTCGGATACAGCAAATTTAATCAGACTCTGATACACACTATGCTTTTTCTTTCTGCTACTAATGTTATGTTGCAAGATGTGACGATGCTGGGATTAGTTTAGTTGGACGTCTTAACTTGATCATCTGTTCCCCACAAAAACCTCTGGTTTTTTATATGGCAATAAAATATGTTCTTGTTGTTCTTGTTCTACACACACACACACACACACACACACACACACACACACACACACACACACACACACACACACACACACGTGCACGCGCGCGCGCCAGTATACACCCGCCATACCGCGGGTACGCTTAGCCCAAACAGACATGCAGGACGGGGTAGAAGACCGAGAGAGAACATTGTCGTCCGGGAGGGTGAGGGAGGGTGGGAAGGGTACAGGGGTTGTTGGAGGGAGAGAGAGAGAGAGGGAGAGGGGGGGGGGGGGGGGGGGGGGGTGAGGAGGAGGGAGCAAGTCGAAGAGTGGAAGTTGTAGGTATTGAGAAAAGCCAGTCAAGCGTTTTCAAGTGGGGTGGTCAGTGTGTTTACCTCACGTGTTGCTTTTGTGGCCAATGCCCGCTTGAGTGGGGGGAAGGGGGGGAGGGAGGTCTAACAAAGGGTGTTTAGCGCCTCACTCCCGATTACGTCCCCTTCCCTTAATTGCGCCCTCATTTCCGCCCCCAGACTCCTCAGTCACTGATTGGTTTGAATCTCCCCTCGATTGAGTGTGTGACTGGTGTATACTATGAGGTGCATGTGGCTCTGTTTCTTTCCCGTCCTGTCGCCATTGTTCAGCTGTGTTCTTTCTGTTTTTCCTCTATGTACTGTTTTCTACAGCCAAGAAGCGATATCTACTGTTTTCTTCCATTTTTTTTTTTTTTTTTTTTCAGTTGTTTGCGTACGTGTGCGTCTTCAAGAGACGTTCTGATGGACTTTACTACTAATACAGGTAAGATGGATGACGTGGAAAACAAATGGGTTTGAAACCATCGTGGTCTTTGTTCGTTGGGGAACGTGCCGTTTTTTTTTGTGGTTGACATTTTGTTGTCGCGATTGGGATTTCTCTCTCTCTCTCTCTCTCTCTCTCTCTCTCTCCCTCTCTCTCTCTCTCTCTCTCGTGTTGACGTGATCAAAGTATGGAGGGGAAAAAAGATGACGAGCGGAAGGAAAATTATTCGACGCGTTTCTTGTTGACATATGTATGGCCTATTCGTTTTGGGTGATCACGACTTCTGTAATTTAACTAATTCTTGTTAATAATATTAAAAAAAAAAAAAAACACCCAACTTTTAGACTAAAGAACGATTTTTTTTATTAGGGGATGGCGGTGGGGTGGGGGTTGGAAGAAGGAGTGGATTTTTTGTTACCCAAAGAATTTGATCAGTCTGTATTGACCGACGAGTTACCTTGGAAAAGATTTTTTTACAAGCGAGTAGTGGGCTTTCATTTTCTTCCTTCTCCACTGGTTGGATTTTTTTTTTATTGCTTTGTTTTTTTGTTTGTTGTTTTTTTTTTTTTTTTTTTGAAGTCACAGGGGTGCAGGCATACTACATGGACACCCAGTCTTCGCTGTGCTCGCACAGCTTGTCGGGGAGATTCTCCCTCCGGTACAGCCAGCTGTCAGGCTGTCTTCACTCTTAAATAGGGCTTTACATAAGGATTTCTTGTTGCCCCATCTCATTTACTCTTGTAACATTTGTGACAATGTAGAAATAAATCACTGTTTAAACCAATGAGTATAAAGGGAGGGCACCTGCTGGCTGCTTGGGCATGACAACGCCCATACAACGTTGAAAGCACTGGCTGTCGTCCGATCACCGAAGTCGGGCCTGGTCAGCACTTGGAAGGGTGCTTCGGCATGTGATTGAGCGGATCGCCGCTGGTCAGCCCTTGGATGGGTGCTTGGGCATGTGAGTGAGTAGATCACAGCCATGTGAGACAGTCTGTCGGCTGTAGGCGGCCACAGTTTGAAGCATTGT
The DNA here is from genome assembly GCA_016801955.1 of Conus betulinus. Classification (NCBI taxonomy): domain Eukaryota; kingdom Metazoa; phylum Mollusca; class Gastropoda; order Neogastropoda; family Conidae; genus Conus; species Conus betulinus. The sequence goes on along the minus strand of JADBJO010000710.1, from coordinate 476,595 downwards.
ACAGTCAGCCGAGATTTGTGTTGGGGAGTAGTTCTGCGCCTCCGGGCGTATCTCTTGACCGAAACAACGGTGGCAACGCGCAGGGTAGCCATGCAGTGTCAGTTGTGGTAGTGTGTAGCTGACACACACTCACGTGACTTGACGTTTGGGGGGGGACTTGGGGGTCGGGGGGGGGGGGGGGGGAGGAGAATTATTTTGTTTAACTTTTATTGTCCTTCGCTGTGGGGGTGGTGGGGTGAACATTATTTAGTGCACTAATCCGAAGTACGGCTGCCAGGAGGGTAAATGATGGCAGTACATACATAGAAATAAATAGATAAGTAAAGATAAATAAAAGAAAAAAAAAAAACATTGTGACTTTCAAGTCTTCAGCGGTAACGTTTCCATTATTTTGTGTGGAAGGTAGCATCGGTTTTGTAATCGGAGTGAGTCTGATTCAGCACTTTGGTTGTTTGAACTTCGTGTTTATTAATTTATTTATTTATTCATTTATAATCTCTGTTTCGTGTATATCATTAGGAGTCGCGCTACGAGGGTTTCTTCGTGGTTGCTGTCGTCAAAAAAGCGCTTATAACGCTTTTAACTGAATGAAAAAAAAAAAAAAAAATATATATATATATATATATATATATATATATATATATATATATCAGTGAGTACCGTGTATAAGCATTTTGCTTGTTGAACTCGTCTTATATGTTGTTGTTGCTTTTGTGTGTACCTCTTGAATTAATGAGTAAAAACCAATGAGTGAGCTGGCCACAGTCGTCTTGCCACACTCTTAAGTTGCGCATGCGCCACCCATGTCGTCGTTTCCCGTCCGCAGGGGTAGACAAACTTTTGCCGTACGAGTATGAAAATCATACCCACAGATTTACATTGACCAGAGCGTGACTAGAAAAAATAATGGAGACACATAACGCGAAAGAATTTTCTCCATGAGTTCTTGCCCTTACGACAACGGTCAACTTGTTTTGAATTGAAGATGAAGTGGATTCTACACGGGGGGAAAAAAAAAAAAAGGGTGGGCTTCAGGGACAAGTGTACCTGCGGCGCATTTCACACTCGCCGATCGTGTGTAGCAAGCTTTTTTTTTTTTTCTCGCGGCGCGAGAGAAGCGAGAGACCAGAGAGGGGTGAAGGAACGGGGCGCGCAAGGCAACTTCTTTTGAACAACATGGTTGCTACGTTTGGCCGATGGAGGGTCAGTATTCTGATTGTTCCACACACTAATCAGCATTCATTCTTCGTGAACCAGTCTAGGAACGGCGTCACTGTTGGCAAATTTAGAGATCCTGCGCGCGCTAGACTCCCTGAATACTTAGCGATCTCTCTCCAGTGTCTTGTGGCGAGTGTTGATGTGAAAACCCCTCCACTTGCGGAACTGGCTGTTTATGTTTGTGAAACACATGTCTGGCTAGACTGTGCGCAGACCATGATTATATCCCGGTGCAAGATACTTCGGCTCACTTCGTTGTCCGGGTATTAAACAGCGCGCCCCCCCCCCCCCCCCCCCCCCACCTCCGTCAGATACACATAGGTTTGAAGTAGCCTAGGCCTTTTAAAACGCTTCATTGTATTTTGCAGAAGTTAGAATTGCAGTTCTTACGGTCTTAGATGCTTCTCTCTCTCTCTCTCTCTCTCTCTCTCTCTCTCTCTCTCTCTCACTCTCTCACACACACACACACACACACACACACACACACACACACACGTAAAGAACAATGATTGTACAATGAGCCACAAAGGAGAAACAAGCGCGCACATCGGTCGTTGCACTTCCTCGTACATTCTCTGAACATGGCGTTCGAACAGTCAGAACAGTGCTGCAGGTAAACTGGCCTGTCTGACAAGATTCTCGTAGACAAGCTGCCTTGATGCCGAAGCCGACATGGTCAGTGCCTGACCCAGCTAGGAGAATTCAGTTATGTCCCCTTCCATTAACCAAGCCAGCCGTGACCACACTCTCAGTGCCTCTGGCTGCGCTGGGCCAAGAAAAGACCGTCTCCCACGCGCAAGCTAGAAAATTCTGTTGCGACTTCCTCTGATCTGAGAGTTATTTTCCCTTGGTTGTCTTAGCATTTGAGAGTTATGTCCCTTTGCTTTATTTTCCAATTTGGTTTTAGCATTGAGAGTTATGTCCCTTTGGTTAGTTTTGGTGGCCATCGTGTTTGAAAAGATCGTGGCAGAAATGATTGAGATCTCACGACACTGCACTTCAGATCATGTCATTCTTTTGAGTTGTATTCAAACTAATTAGTGCAGCTTACTTCATTGCCTTCAAAAAAAAAAAAATAAAAAGGGGGGGGGGGGGGGGGGGGGGGTAGTCACCGTCACCGCAGGGGCCCGTAGCCAAGTCGTTCGAGTTGCGGTCATGAATTTTTTTTTTTTGGCTCGAAAACTCCGAGCTGTGTCCACACCAGCAGCACCTGGGGACCTGATTCAGTTCAGGGACTGACGAAGGCTGCGGGAAGGAGAGGGATCGAATCTGGGCCCCGCCCTCCATCATACCTGGCCCAAGACGTAGTGAAGACCCTCACCGACAGTTCACTGCCCGTACGGCCCATAGGCTATGGCAGCTGAGGTCGGCAAGGGCGGGATATTCTTGTGTGAACTGCGCGCGCGCGCGCGCGCGCGCGCACACAACACACACACACACACACACACACACAAACGAAAACACAAACAGTCTCACCCCCTCCCCCTTCCCCGGCCCCCCCCCACCCCCCACCCCCCCCCAAAAAAAACAAAAAAAAAAAAAAAAAAAAAAAAAAAAAAAAATTCCAAGACGTAGGGAAGGGACTGTTCCGCTGGCTGTTAGGGAACTCGCATACACTTTCCCCCTTGATACGCAATAGCTGTCAACACAGCACACACCCCCCCCCCCCCCCCCCCCCTCCCTCCAATCCCCCCACACCCACCCTTTGCGACATCCTGTAGTTTGTCAGTCGGATGGCCAGGTCTCCTCCAGTGCAACAAGAAAGAAGAAAAAAAAAAGGTAAACTAGGGGTCATTAGTTCTGCCACGTTCGCTCACCACTCCGGGAGGTGAGAACATGGGGTAGGTGGTGTTGGGAGTGACGAGGGGTGGGGGGGGGGGGGGGGGGAAGGGAGGAGAGGTGGTGGTCAGAGAAAGGGAGGAGGGATGGTAACCCACCTCCCCACACACACACACACACTCACACATCCCCCCCCCCCCCCCAGCCCCCCCCCCCTCCCCTCCCCTTTCCTTCTCCTCTCCCCTCCGCACACCTCTCTCCCCACCACCACCACCCTCGGACCTAACACCCCCCCCCCCCCTCCCTCATCCCGTCCAGTCCATGACCACTTAGGGCAGTGGGGGGTTTTCTTTGGCTGGCACCACTACCACCACTTTCTCCGCCACACCTTCACTCTACACCCCCCACCACCCCCCCTCACCTCGCCCCATTCTCAAGGATCCATTCTCTCCCGTAACTACACCCCCCCTCCACCACCACCACCGCTCTATCCCCTCATTCTTTCTTCTCCCCCCCCCCCCCCTCCTCCTCCCATCCCCCTCCACCTTTCCAGCCATTATACTAAAAGGCCAGCGTTTATCTTGTGCATTCAGGTGTGGCCATTGTTGCTCCTAGGGCGAGAGAGCGAAGTAATGTAACTGCACGCGGGTCATCTTGTTTAGCTGGCGTCACTCGTTTTGTTGTGCA
>JADBJO010000710.1:457911-460411 GCA_016801955.1 Conus betulinus | reverse complement strand
CAACCAATCCTACCCAAGGGTTTATCCCCCGTATCTGACATGGGACCCGAAGTGGCGGTCGACGTGTTAGAAACAGAAGGGACGGCAGTGATATCGGAGAATCCAATCATGTTCAATCAAAGGAGTGCTTGCGGAGAGCGATTGTTTCTAAGGTGTGGTGGGCCACAGACAAATTATTCCTAACACTGCAACGCGCAGCTTTAACAAAAAAAAAAAAAAAAAAAAAAAAAAAAAAAAAAGGCTCGAACGAACAAAAACCTCGCCTCAACACAAACACACACACACACACACACACACACACACACACACACACACACACAAGGAGAAAAAAATAAACTGAACACGAGAAAATAAAAAGAAGGAAAAAGAAATTCAAAAAGTGATTTTTAAAAAAGGAAAAAAGAGGAGTGAGGGGTGGAGAAGCAAGGAATCCGACACCAACGGTTGAACTCGGGCGAAGCTCCTCCGCCGATCAAGAAGACAAACCTCTGGTATGGCCTGCTACCACGCCTAATAACGTGGTGTGTGTGTGTGTGGGGGGGGGGGGGGGGGGGCTCGGGGGGGGGGGGGGGGGTGTGTGTGTGTGTGTGTGTGTGTGTGTGTGTGTGTGTGTGTGTGTGATAAAGCTCTTGCAGGAAGATGGGTCGTGACTGAGTGATGATGTGATAACGTTCGTGTCGGCACAGCCTGTAATTTGCGGCTAACATGGAGGACATGCATACATTGCACCCTACATACTTCCATGTATGCCAACGCGCGTGCATACGCACATGAAACCATGCAGGCATCTGCTTACACATTCGTATTCATGTCTCATGTCACACACACACACACACACACACACACACAACACACACACACACACACACATGCACGCACACACACATGCACACACACACACACATGCACGCACGCACACAGGGGAAGGGAGAGAGCGAGGGAGAAGGGGAATGGGAGAGACAGAGAGAGAGAGAGAGAGAGAGTCGCATGAGCACGGATGCCTGCACAGACACAGCATTATGTAACAGTGTGTTAGCGCGCGCGTGCGTGTGTGCATGTGCATGCGTGTATGATCCCCCCCACAGGCCAGTCAGGCGGCATTAGAGTCAGGAGCACAACAAAGCCGTGCCTACATGTCTCTCGGCTGAAGCTCGGCTGCCTGCTTGGCTCTATCATCCGTCCTCCACGCTCAGCTCTGGGGGTAGAGACAGGCGGCCGAGAGCACACACACACACACACACACACACACACACACACACACACACACCACACACACACACACGCACAGACACACACGCACACACACACACACACACACACACACACACACACACACACACACACACACACACACACACACACACACACACACACAGAGCCTTCACCGTCATAATTATCATTGCTTATTGCCTTCTTCGCTGGCTGTACGCTGTAACTCTCCCCGCTTCCCCCGCTCACTGTCCCCCCCCCCCCTTCTTTCTTCTTATCTTTTCCCCACTCATCTGTCTCCTGCCTCCTCTCACCTCTTTCTTCCCTTCATCAGCCACCCCTCCTCCTCCTCTCCCTATCTCCTCTCCCTCCGTCTGTCTGTCTGTCTGTTTGCATTTGTTTTTTTTTTGGTTTTTTTTTCTGTGCCTGCCTGTCTGTCTACGTGTCAGTCTGTCTATTCCTGTCTGTCTGTCTGTCCGTCTCTCTCTCTCTGTCTCTGTCTTCTGTCTTTCTGTCTCTGTGTGTCTGTCTCTCTCTCTCTCTCTCTCGCTCTCTCTCTCTCTCTCTCTCTCTCTCTCTCTCTCTCTCTCTCTCTCTCTCTCTCATACATCAGTGTACATGTATTTATGACGTGAGTATCTATCCGCTGTGTGTCAGTTTCAGCAGGATTTCTCTTAGATACTGGGTGAAGCTGTTGCGCTGGGATCCTAACACACTGCATAGTTAATTAATTAATGCCTACCACATGTTTCTTGACCCGGATGGAAATGGAAAGGAATGTTGGGCATGGATTTTTTTTTTTTTAGAGTTATCTGGCGTGCGACTGATTTTAATGAACACAGAGTGGTTTCAACAAGGTGTTGGAAACTAGTTTGTTAGAACATTCAGTAACGTGACGTACAGATGACATAATTACAGACAGAGATGACAGATACTCTCTCCTTTTCTTTTTTTTTTTTTTTTTTTTTTTTGAGTTTGGAGAAGGAAAGTACATTTATTGCATAGACATCTATTTTTTGACTGGTATGTTTTGCCTAGAAATAATTTCAGAGACAGACAGAGAGTGAGAAATGGAAAGAATGAAGGAAGTAAGGAAAAGAGAGTGAACGATATTGAACGATACTGACTGTATATCACGGGAATTGACTGAATGATGCGCCAGCTGGCAGCTCTTCAGTCGGCACTACCCAGGTAGGCAACCCATTGTGTAAACGAGTGTGGGTTGTAAAGTTCTTAGAGCTTGGTCTCTAGCCGAGGATAGGTGCTATATAATTATTCGTAATAATAATAA